>VXBT01002639.1:794632-835885 GCA_013400235.1 Oriolus oriolus
CTAATGTCTAATCTAAGCTTACTGTCTTTCAATTTGAACCCATTCCCCCTCGTCCTGTCACTGCATGCTCTTGTAAGTAGTTTTGTCCCGTCTTTCCTGTAAATTCCTTTCAGGTACTGGAAGGTGAGGGGCACCTCAGTGGCCCTTCTCCCCCGGCGGCCTCTCCCTGCCCCTGGGCGCCGCCTCTGCTCGCCGCCCTTTGGAGAGGCCTCTGTGTGCGGCCTGCTGGCAGCGCCTGGGAGCTTTGCTCGTGCAGTGGTGGTGGTGCCATGGGTTATTGCTGGGGCACTCCAGCCGTAGAAATAGCCCTAGCCTGCGTGGGAGTTATGGCAGGACAGGCATGTTCGCATCCAAAGCATCTTTGCAGCATAGTGATTGACTTGACCTGCCGTGTTTTGGGTCACATTGGCTTGCTGGCCATGTGCATTCACTACCTGTATTATTTAATATTCTTTTGTTGGTGTTGCAGAGGATTGAGGAGCATTCAAGCCTTTCTCAGTCCTCGTAAAATTTATGGCAGGACACTGAGCTGTTTAGCAGGGTTTGTAGAATCAGAGTTGTTGGGGCTGGAAGGGAGCTAAGGAGCCAAGTTCTAAGCTGAGGTCTAAGTTCTTTCTCACAGTGTGGCCAGCCCTGAGGTACCAGACCAGGTTGCTCAGGGTTTTGTGATTTTGGGCCTTGAAAGCCTCTGAGGACTGAATCAGCACAGTCCCTCTAGACCCCAGTGCCAGTGTTTGATTGTCTTCAGGCTGAATGTTTTTTCCTTATGTCAAATCTGAATTCCCCTTTTCAGTTTATAACACTTCTCATCCTCCTGGCAGGCACCTCAGTGAAGCATGGCCTACCTCGGTCTTGTCAGTAGCTTTCTCACAAACTGATCCATGCCACTTCTGGGATGTGCATTTCTGCTTTTGAATTTCGTTGGGTTCCTTGTTGGCTTGTCCCTGTGGCTGGCAGAGGGACACCCCTGAGCATCATCCACTGCTCCCTTCAAACTTAAGAAGGGTGCATTCATCCCATCGTAGAGGCCACTGATAGAGATGTTAAACAGGACAAGCCCCTGAATAGACTCTTGAGGAATTCTGCTTGTAACTGGCCTTCTAGTAGAGTCCAAACAATCAGCTGCGACTCCTTCAGCCCAGTGATCCAGCCAGGTTTTTGCTCGGCTGATAGCCCACCCATCCATGCCGTAACATCCCGTCTTGGATAGAAGGATGCCACAAGAGGTTGTTTTGAAAGATCTTGCTAAAGTTCAGGTGAAAAATACCTACTATTACCTCTTCGTTCATGGATCTAAGTGGGGTTTTATTATCTTAAAAGGAGTGGTCAGTTGCTTTGTTGTTGCTTGCTCCGCTTCGGTATAATTCAGAATACTTAGTCAAATGGCAAGTAATTAGGTGTTTTATAAATTAGGTGTAACACACATGCTATGAGACATATTTTTGTACTGATGAGACACTTAAAACCTTTTCCCACCACTGGAAAGGGGGCAACTGGCCTTTGTGGTCAGACACATCAACAGTTCAACGTGGTGGCACGAGCATCTTTCTGAAGAGAATGTGGAGTTCCTCAAGAAGATAACTGCAGAGGAGTACAAAGCTCAGACAGCCAGCAAGCTGTGCCCTCTGAAAGATGAGCCATGGCCACTGAATAAGTGGACACCAGGTGAGAAAGTATCTCTTCTGAAATAGCAGTTCATGCTGAAATTATTATTGTTGTTGCATTCAGTAACATCAGGATTGTGTCTTGTGAAGTATTCTCCTTTTGGCTTTCACATCAATCATTCAATACATCTTCTAGTAAATAAGTAAATGTAATATGTCAGTTCTCTAAAAAGCATTTAAAATACTGCAAGGTGGTAAGAACCTTTTAAGAACTTCTAGTTCTTTGGTTTTTTAGTCCAGCACTTGGCTTGTCCCACTGCTGTACAACAACAAGATAATAAATGAAGAATTTGTAAAAAAAGTCTCCTTAGAATATAAAGTAAATGAACTTAAGAATATTCTTGTTAATACTGCTGGACTCTGAAGAAAAAGTGTGGTATGTAATACATCCCACTTCTGATCTGTGATTACAAGTTCTTATGGACTAGAACACAGTATTAACTTTTTGAGCTTTCAAAGGGGTCACATCATTTGTGTGGCAGACATAACAGGCTGCCTTTGCTGTACAGATTTGGAAAGATTGGGGTGGGAGGAACCTCCTACAGTAAACTTTTCAGTAGTTTGGCTCTAATACATGGGCATTGTATTTCCGGGGGAAAAAAAAAAAACAAACCAAAAGTAGTTGCATTTTCTATCAAACACAACTGAAACAGTTGGAACTTTACTGCTGGTGGGATTTAAAACCCCCAGCCTACCTGCAGGGGCTTAGTGGTGTTTTCTCTCCTTCACCTCCTTAGGAATAATCAGAGTTAATGGGACTTTGCAGATTATTTGATGAACTCTTTCAATTATTAAGTGTGAAGTTGCATCCATGTTCTGTTTTGATCTACAGATTCCATCAGAGTTGGTGTTGTTGCAGTAAAACTGGGAATGATGCCAATATGGACCAAATCAGGAGAAAAACATGCTGTCACACTACTTAAGGTGAAATAAATCGTAATGAATTTCATCCTCTGTACTGTATTCAGATTGTACACAAGGCGTTTCAAGCAAAAGTGAAACTGATTACTTGTACAGAGTAGGAAATCCTGAAAGAAAGTAACGATTTCTTGTGCTCCTGTGTAGTACACCATGCCCATTCTGTTTATATCTGAACTTTCGAGGAGTGGTCTGCCTGCTGCCTCAGCTATTCAAAGGCTGCAGAGCTGTGAGTGGTGTTAACCAGGTGATGCAACAAAGCTGGGGTTAACTATCCCACTTCACTTCTTTTATTTTTCCACCTGCAGGCATGTTGGGATTAGTTTCACCTTGGTTTCTGAGCCTTTGTAGCTCTGAAGCTGCTTCTTCATATTCTCGGGCAGCTGCTCTTGTGATGAAGCCTTTTGCTGACTGGTTGCTGCCATATGAGGAGCCAGTGCTGTGAAGGCCATCAGGTTTACAGGGCAAAGGAGCAAGAGGCTAAAATGTGGGCTCTTACTGTGTGCTTTGCATGCTTACAATAGGGATTTTGCAGATCTTGCATGCAAAAGGTGATTTTAAAAGTTTATTCAGTTTCTAGAGCGTGTATGAAATTAGTTTGCATTCTACTAATTTTTTTTCTAAAATAAGCCTTCGGTTCCTTGGAAGAGCGATGTCAGTGGTAAAAACGTAACACACTCTCTTGCTTGTAGGCTGTATCTTCTGTTACAAAAACAGAGACTGACTTTGTTGCTAACTGTTGCCTTAAAATATACACATCTGCTTATACTCATGAAAACACTTTTTCTTTTCTTTAGGTTCAAGATTGCCATGTTTTAAGATACGTTTCAAAGGAAGAGTCGGGTGGAAAAACAGCTAAGCTGCTTGTTGGAGGCAAAAATGTATCTCCTTTTTCTGTAAGTGAACCACTTTGGGTGTTGGAATTGTTGTTTCTGTTGTGATTACAGTACAAAAGTAGCATAAGTAGACTTCTCTGAAAGATTAATTGGCAGACAAATGTGCTTTGGAAGTGATCTTTGTCACATTCACCTTTGCCTTTTCCTAATGCTAGTGTAAATTCTTGGTTAAGAGAATAGCAAGAAGAACTTCTTGAAAGTTTTGCCTCTTGATTCTCCAGGAAAACTGTGGGTTTAGGAATTTGCTGTGCTGTGTCCCATGTTGGTGAAAGGGCTTGAAGGACCACTAGCAGTGTAGAAATGTGTATTCACCATGTCTGTGGAGATGCAGTTGAGATGAGGACTGCAAGATACACACTTTAAGGGCCTGTTGTAAACTTCCCCAGCTTCATCAGTTGTTTACAAGACTTGGTACTCTAGCTTACTTTTCTGTACTGTCTTTCTAGCTGTAGTTCTATTTTTTTCCCCAGGTCTGTTGATATTGTTTAATTTGCCTGTAGTTCTGCTGATAAGTAAGTTTAAGACTTATATTTTCAAGAAGATAGCCTCATGATTGTAGCTCATCAGCAGCCATATCAAAGCCACTCGTTTGTTTAGACATCCCAGTTGCTTGATGTGGAATTCCCAGATACCGTCAGTAGCTGAGGTCGTCTAGCAGAGCTGTCATTCCTCAGGATGAGTTATAGATCAAGCAGGAACAAAGCATTGCCTCAAAGGATTGCAGTTTCTGTGGTGCATTATTTCTGTAAAATATAATTTTTCACTTCTTGCAGTGTCCTGACACTCATTTGTTTGATTTAGGCAAGTAAAAAAATCCCAGGGCTTGTGACTACTAAGCAGATCATCTCAGTTCGTGATTGTGGCTTTTTGAGGACATAGATTTCCCTTTTTCAAACACATGGTTGTCCCAGGACCTCAAAATTAATCTGTGTACTTGTTTCTGCTGTAGTGGAGGTGAGAGAAGAAGGACCTTTTTTCATTTGATAGATGTGTTGGCTGTTTTAGTATATTCCACTGATTTTGAACAGGCTTATACTTCAAGGTACCATTTTTTTATTCAGTGGGTTTATGCCATGTTTCACTGTCACAGCTTGTACTTTTCAGATGTCACTTCAGTCCATTTCCACTCTCCAGGTATGACATTCTTCCTGGAAAAATGACAGCTGTGTTTTTTCTTTCCCGTTACTTTGGTCTAAGACGTACAAGAATCATGGGAATATTAATTTTCGAGTTGTATTTTGCTCATTAGACTCCTTAGAGTTGATCATTTCATGAAGATGATGTTACCAGTACTCCAGTGTGTTGTCGGAGTAAAAACGTGCCAGAAGTAAAGAGGCATAAAGAAAACTTCTTTTTAAACTGCTTCTATGAGCTAAGAAAATTTCTTCAAAGCAGAACTACCTAAAAAGTCAACTCAAGGACTTTTTAGTAGTGTGTGTTACGTTAAAGACTTTCTTTGGGCATAACTTTTCCCAAGTTTGCTTCTATTAATTTGGTTGAACTTAGATTCATTTTAATAAAGAAGTTAATTAAATGTCCTTTGAGCAATCTTTGGTGAGGTCCTGGCCTGAGACTGATCTGTGTATTATTATTATACTGAGCTCTTTATTATTATTTTTTATATCATCATTTTATAAACTAGATAATTCCTAAGGAAGAATTTGGCATGCTGTTTCTGAGCAGTTTTGCTTGTTAGGGTACTAATAAGGGCTGTATTTCTGTGGTTCAGCTGCAAGATTGGATCATTGTTTTCCTCTGTTTATCAGCCTTTCTATGTGTTTCTTTTCTCTCTGAAGTCAGAAGTGAGAATTAAGAAAAAAGTGAATGATATTGTCTTGTATTAGCATAAGCAGTTTCTCTTCTGTTAATTCCTCCGAGGAACATTTGTCTTCCTCAAATTCCTCACAGCTACTGATTTTTAGTGAATTCAATCAAAAGATTCCCTCAGTAATTTTGCTAACAAAGAATTTCCTGTATTTCTTTGGAGTGTCAAATTGCTTCAAAACTGATAAGTAGTGTTGCATTTTTAGCAGCTTTATTTTTCCTTTTTAGCTTGATGTATGCCACTCTAAGTGAACAGATTTTTCATGATTTTTTAATGGAAAGTTATGCTCAAAAGTACAGTTCTGTCAGTGCACAAACTTTTTAAAAAAAAATATTTTATATGCTTCCTGTAAGTGAGGGCGTATCAATAATTTTCCTGTAATACTGGAAGATATTGTTGGTGTTTTTAAAAATTAAGAACATCTGAGAATTCACTCAGCGTTCCCCTCTTCAATATCGCTTTTTAGGAAGGGTTTGTAAAGACTGCAGTGTTTTGTTTGTAAAAATACATCTCTCTGACTTCACTGTTTGAAGAGGAGGTGCTGTTACAGTAGAACAGTGCAAGGCTACAGCCTGGAGTAGGACTCTTTGAGATGAAAGTGAATTTTACCCTTTGACTTCACAGCTTTTCTTCAGCTCTTTCCAGCCACCCATGCTGAGCCCAGCGCTGCCCTTGCTGTAGCTTAAGGCAGCAGTTTTATATAACTGGAAATAAAGGATTGATATACAGGCACTTACTAGAAAGGCCGTATCTTTATTTTTCATTCTCACATATGGTTCTGCAGATTGATACAGGTGCTCCACTGATCCCTCAAATATTTGTGGTCTTAGTAGAGATTTTGTATGTAGTGGATTTTGGTTTTTTTAAAGGCATTTGAAGTATTTTGTACTGTGACCTCAAGTTAACAAATCTCTTGAAAAACACTTTCACTCGCAAAGACAGATTCATAAACTTCAAATTTCTGGTTTTTTTCTGATTAGAGATCCCCTCATCATCTTGCTTCCTCATTTTTCATAAAACTTCCTCTGTTCTTTTAATGCTTTTCAATAAATGTTTGAAAACAAAAGAAAGGACTGCATGCAGATTTTCAAAACTGTGTTTTCAAATACACTAGGTAACATTTTTAAAGTTATTCACATTACTGGGTCTTAAAATACACAAAATAATTTTTGAGAGAGAGTGAACTGCACAGAAGTTTTGAGAAGCAAACCTCAGAGATGAGATTATCCAAGTGTGACAGTATTGTTAGATCTTTAAATTGCTTTCTACTGGAATTCATTTGAAGGAAAATCAGCTGCATCGCTTTTTTTCCTGTGGCCACAATTTTCCTGCATCACTGTTTCTGTTGCTTGGTTTCATCTCAGTGGTCTGCTGTTCTGTGAGATGTCTTGTTTAAAATGGCTGAGAATAATTTTAAGTACTTTTAAATTTGTCAGACTCATCTGAAAAGAAGATCCCTGCTCTAGTAAGTCAGCAATGGTTTGACTCTGAATGTACTTGCTGTATCTTAAAAATACATGGATCATAAACTTGTTGTTATTAATTTTTCTTTTTTTGCCCAGAGACTCAAAATTTTCTTCTGTGGAAGTTTTAAGCGTTTCTAGACGTTTCTGCAGGACAAGAATTTGTTTCTATGGTTTTGTTAGTTAAATAAATTATATTTATTGTGGTGTGGAGCTAAGTCATCAGAAGCTTAGAAAAAGAGAACAAACTTTTAAATTACTACAGAACTCCTTGTAAGCCATGAAGAGAATTCTCTACATTCCAAATGATTGGTTTCCCTTTTCTGATCTTTGATATCTTCATGTATCTCTTGTTTATATGTGGTAGCTGTAGGGTAACTACTTGACAGAAAATAAAAGACATACACCAGAGTTTTAAAATAAATTTTATAGAGAGATAAAACGCAAACCTCAAGATGAAATTCTAGTATGATGTATCTGTTTCTCTAGAGATGTTGACGGTCTGTAATCGTTTTCTGTGCTAGATTGATCCTTGGGTATTTTAAGATGACTTCTTTTTTATGGCTGCTTTTTGTTACAGAAACCAGAGTCTGCACATGAAATTTTTAAAGAAGCTGGAGTGCCACAGAAGCAGAAAGTTACAACATTTAATGTAACAGATGATGCTATAATTAAGCCAGGTAATCTTTTTTGAGCTATTGAGTGTTACGTGCACAATCATTTAACATCTGCCACTTGCAGACCTAAATGATGTGTGTTTCAGTTTTGTTTTTCATAGAAATTGCTGAATTCTTTGCCATTAAGCACAAGCAAACTTTCTTCATAGGGAAAATTAGAAAGTGGGTTTTACTTTTTAGTTGCTGAGATGTCAGATTTTTCCTGGATTCTATGTTGCCATTGATTAGAAAATTAGTCCAATCCAGATTTACTAATCCAAACATTGAGTTAAGAAGTAAATGTCTGTAACCTTGACTCACTTGTTGGGCATAAATATGGATACAGTTACAGGAAACTCTGTGTTTATCCTTATGAGAGGGACACAGAATTTTGTGGTAATGTTTCTCAGGACCCTGAAGTAGCAGCTTTTTTTGTTTCTTCTTGCTCCATTCAAAAGTAGGATGATGGCTGCTTTTTCTGACAGCTTGCAAAGTAAAACACACTAAAACATGTTTATAACAAACATTCTCACTAAAAGTCAGTATTGGAAGTTTGGAGATCAAATGGAAAGTATTAAGTTTCTGAGGTTTTATTAGGTAGTGTATTAGGTTGCTTTTATTTTATGGTTTTTGACAGTTGCAGGTATTTTCTCAAGAATTATGTAGGGTAGGAAATTCTAATATAGTGCATCTTCCCTTGCCATTAGTGGAGCTTTTTGCAAGGCCTTTTTATGACAGTGCAGTAACTGATAAAAATAAAATCTGATGTAAAGAGAAAGTCTGGACTGATAAATGGAAGCAATAGCTTGAGATAAAGCAGAACTGCAAGTTTTTGATAAACTGGTTTTGCAGGGTGTGTATTTTGTACATAACATCCTTTATGTGCATGATTTGGTGTCAGTTGACAGTTGTCTCATCCCAGTGTGTGGATTGTGTAAATACAACATGAAATAATATGAGGGGTTTTATGCTTGAGACTTATGAGAGGTTTACATCGTTTCAGTTTACATTCATACAGATCTGAGAAAACATGAAAGCAGTTGAAATAACATGAAGCAATTAATTTTTTTTTCTTTTAATGGATGTATAACAGACTAGAATAGAAACTGAAATATGCAGCCACATGGATCTTCAGATTCAAGTTAATTTATAATGAACTAAGTTATCAGTTTTGCTTTGTTGGGTTTTTTAAAGCTGCTAATGAAAGAATATTGCACTTGGATGAAAAAAAAATCACTGAGGACAAAACAAATCTAAAATTAATATTTTGATACTGCAAGTACTTAAGGAATTAGTGTAATTACAGTGAGGTGAGCGATGTCACTGACCTACAGTAGCACTGTTTATGCTAAAGGTTATTGTGTAGACAATTCCCCAGTGGATGGAGCTGTACTTTTGCACAGTCTTTAGTTTGGAATCACTGCGTCTTAATAGAAGCATTGCAAATTTTTTTATTCTTAACCCCATTTTTTATAGTAAGTGGGGTTTTTTTTGTGGTTTGTTTGGTTTTTTTGGTTTGATTTATTTTTAAAAACCTTGTGAAGTGCTAGTAGTTATAAGTGCAGCATATTCTGTTTTCTTGCTAAGCATGTGTATTATGAGTCTTAACTAATTAGACACTTTGGGTTTTGGTGGTGTATTAAGGGCAATGTATCTGAGTAAAGCCTTGACCCTTCCTTCCTACTCATCTGAAATTGGATTAGGACCTGAGAAGTGTGCTTAAGTAGTAAATACAAAGCATCAATTTCAGTCAGTGAGGTTCATAAAGAAGAAAAATAAGATGTAAATAACAAGTTTTGTTTCCTTTCCTGTGACTGTAATCAACTCTGGAGCATAATGACTGGCTAGTGGTTTGAGGATTTCAGCACTTAGTTGAACATGATCTCTCCTCTCCTTTTGCAGGTACTCCTTTGTATGCTGCTCACTTCCGCCCCGGGCAGTTCGTGGATGTTACTGCAAAAACGTAGGTTCCTGAGGATTTAATGTGTGTTAAATCTCTCTCTAAGAGACTGGTTGATTTTTTCCGCCCCCCCCTCTACTTAGTCTTGAACCTGTGGCTCACAAAAGCTGTAATACAGTTGCAAGGGTAGTGACAGGAAATTGATGTCCATTAGTTCATTGGGTCAAAAATATGAAATTATCTTTCTTGATGAGGCTTACTCTTGATTTTGAACAAGGCAGGTAGACAGTTAATACTATTAAGGCTGAGGTTCTGCCTGTGTTGTCTCTCACATGCACCTGATTAGCACGGGCGAAGAGATCTATAATGCAGCATCTCTGGCATGTAAAGATGGGGAATAAATGCCGAAAGGCATCAGTTCCCAAAAAGACTGCTTGATTTTAATTTGATGAAGAGATGTGAAGGGAGATGTGGACTGAAAGGAAAGCAAAAAAATAGTGAATACATTTAGCAGTGTAACAGAGCTGTCAAATTCTCTTTTTTGTTTTCTCTCGTATTCCAGCTCATGTCCTTGCCAGCAGTGGCTAATGATCTTTTACTTTAATGTGGGAGGAATGAGTTCCTCTCAGACCACTGTGAATGCCAAATTAGAGCTCAAGTGGTAGAGGGTGTCAGAAACTGGCATCTTGTGGCAGAGACTGGTCATGGCTCTTGTAGTACATCTGTGATTTCTCCTGATCAAGAGAACTCCTGTCTGCATATTTCACTGTCATGATACAAAGATAGTATTTTCTGCAATGGAGATAGTACCCAGCAGCAGTTGTCTCACATGTCGGATGTAATACCTATACATGTCCAATACTGTTCACAGGGTTTTGTATGTATGGGGAAACCGTGTATAGAGCTACACCTCAGTACATTTATGAGGGCACCCGATTGAGAAAAAAGCATTCAGGGAATTGACTGGAATTAGTATTTTTTCTGTGTCAGACTTTCTTATGCAATACTTAGATCGGGCATATTATTCATTCTGCTTCTAAATTGTATTCAGTGGGCATGCAGTAAGAGGCCATAGCTTGTTTGCAAAACAAAGCATGTGATCATTAGGAATACAGTCCTTTAATGGAGATTAAGTGTCAGTCTTTGTTTATGCAGAAAAGCTTTGTTTTTCTAGGATTTTTTCAAGAACTAGGAAAGGGATTTTTTGGCAGTGTAGAAGATATTGGTAAACAGCCACAGGGTACTGATTTGTACCTTGCTTTATGTGTTTGAAAATACTAGCAAGCTAAAAACAGACTGGGTTCTTAGTCCTGTTCAGTGAATCCATCCTAGATTGTAATTCAGTATTTCTAGTATGTTTTCTCCAGATATTTGGAGAAATGGTTCCATTTCAGAAATCAGCTGTGTGTTTGTACTGCTGATTTGGTAGCATATTTCTTGTAATCCTTCTGTACAGGTGAAGGAAAAGTTCTTTAACTAAAGAGAAAGATGACATGGGTTCTCTGTCAGTGTGATTCTCTAATCATTCCAGTCTTTCTATATCAAAAATTTTTAACCTTTTTCTGTGGCTTGCTCGCATTATGATTTCTACTTTTAAAGTTTCTTTCTTCTTAATTTCAATTTCTTTGGAATGCTTCATTTATCATGTTCCCTTAGCTCTTGGGCAAGAATTAAGTGATTTTACTACACTTCAGTTTTTTGTCAATTCTTTTACTTTTTTCTATGCAATTTCATCCAGCAAAGTCCCATCCAGCCTGGGGAAGGACTTGGAGGGAGGACCTGGGTCTTTCTGATTCAAACCATTATGGACTTAAAAAACAGTAATTCCTGAAAACGTGCCGTCAAATAAAGTTTTTAGAAATATGTGAACAAGTACTTTGCATCTGTAAGTTTGACAGCAGTTTTGCTTTAATGGAGGAAAAACAAAAGTGTACCATGTTAAAAATCATGTGGATGTAAATAGCAGTGGTGTTGATAAGAGCATGATTAATTGTAATAATTCCTTTAAAAAGGAAGGAAAGAAAACTAATGTCGCCTCAATGAGGAGATAATCTAGTGGAATATAAAGGATATTTTAATCTTTTACCAACTCTTAATTATTCAGATGAGTGAGATATCCTTTTGTATGCTTCCTTCTGCCAAAATGTAAATAAAAAATACTCTCCTTATAAATAAGCAATCATAGTTATCATAGCCTTATCTATAACTATCTGAGTTATCATATCCTGAATGAAGTACTTGCACTACATTTCGGAAGTCTTGGTTAGCCTCTTCATTTGGTTACCAAAATATAGGGTGTTTCTTTATGACTATCTTCCTTTAATCTTCCCTATGAATGTTTTTGTCAAAGTCTTTTGAAATGTTTTGATTCATTTATACCTTTGTAAAGAAAAACATTTTCACAGGAATGAGAGGGTTCAGTTAAAGATTTATGTATGCAGTTTGTTTTTATTTGAAATCTCATAATTGTTCAGCATGGTACTAGAGACTTCTAGAGCACTGACAGTAGGCAGTGTGTCTACTTGCTGTCACTCTTCTATAGTGCTGAAATATTTTCCTTCATGCTTCTTTTCAGTGATTTAAAAGCTCAATCCTTAAGTTTAGCCCTGCTGTGCTTTGAGCTAAAGTGCACGGCACCATCCAGAAACACTTCTCTCACAGGCTGCACCTCTGTGACCCCGCCTTGAGTACTGCATCCAACTCTGTGGTCCCCTCTAGGGATGGAGCACCTTTCCTGTGAGGAAAGGCTAAGGGAATTGGGATTGTTCAGCTTGGAGAAGGGAAGGCTTCAGAGTGACCCAACTGCAGTCTTCCAGTACCTGAAGGGAGCCTGTAAGAAAGATGGAGAGGGACTATTTACGAAAGCACGTAGTGACAGGATAAAGGGCTTCAAACTGAGAGTAGGTTTAGGTCAGATATTAGGAAGAAATTCTTAACTGTGAGGCTGGTGAGGAACATCAGAAATTTTGTCATTCCCAAGAAAAAGTCAATGGTAGTTTTTTTGGAAGTGGTCTAGAATTAAGTGGTGATTCTGGAGTGTTTATGGTTTATTTAAGTTTTGCTCAGTTTACAATGTAATCTGAGCCTGAATCTGAGCTCTCTATTTGCCCAAAATGATTTGAGTATAAGTAGTTGGAATACTTTTCCCCTGCAGCATCTAAATAATGATGTTTTAAATTAACTACATTTGAAGAGTTACTAGCAAAGTAAATTGTTGCTTAATTAGAGTGCTTTATTCCAGCAGCTTTCTAAATGAAAGTTGTCTCATTAGGTACTGGCATTTTACTTATATCAAACCTAGAAAATGAGATTTTGTACAAAATTAGGTGTATGACCTGAACACCTGCTTTCCTGCAGGTGAGACCAGAACAACTGTAATTAAACTCTATTTTTAACTCTACAGAAAGATTATTTTCCTTTGATTTAATTCTTGTGTGTCTTAGTTTTTCATATCATCATTGCTGCCTGTGATTCCTTTCTGGGAATCAGATACTGCTTCGCTCAGTGAAGCCAAGTAAACCAAGTCACTAAATTGCATCTGTTGAAGACCAGGGGCATTACACATTTCAAATATAGTTTTATAACTCTCATGCATGGGGGGTTTTGTGTTCAGATATGGTGTCTAATGTTAGTTGGAACAAAAGCATGCAGGCCTTGATTCAAACCAAGACAACAGGCAGAAGATGTCTTGGCATGATGTCACAACAGGATAGCAGGATGTCAAACATTCTACTTCAGTGTCGGTTCTCGGGTATCATATTTCAGATACTGTAGATAGCTTGATATTTTTCTGAGTGGATTTTAGTTATTTATTCTGTTAAGTTAATACATAGTACTGGATTAACATTCGGCTTTGACAGATCTTAATGTTTTTTGAAAATCTCAACTGGCTTAGGTTGAGTTTCAATAATTTTTTTTCTTTTATTGGTGATAGTTGCTGAACACCTAGCAATTTTTAAGAAGGGCAAGGGGGCAATTAAACAATTTGAAATTAAATGAGTGATATTAATAGCTGACACCTGGTGTCTGTTCAGAAATCAACAAGAATATAACCTTATATAATATTCATTATTTTTGTCAGAATAAGAAAAGTTGAAGAAAACTGTACTATACACTGTATAAACCCTTCTCTGATTTTTCCATAATATGTCTTGAACAGCATGCATCTTAAGTTCTCTTCCTTGTTTAGAGAAGGTAAATATTAACTTCAAAAGCACTTTGCATTTCATACAATTGGAAGAATGTAAAATCTTTGCATTAGAAATACAAATAAATTTTGAATAATGGAAAATTTACTCATTTTTTTTGCATATAGTGGAGAAATCCACCACTTGTTTGAAAACAGATCTTATTCACATCAACTTAGGCTGTAAAAACACTGTTCTTTAGAATGCCTGAGGTATACTGGGTGAGCTACTAACTGCCTAGTTAACCAGTTCTAAATTTTATTATAAATCAGACGTTACTAGTTCCTTACTTTATTTTAAACTTTACATTCAATCTACATAATCTTGTAGTTCTTATTCTGGTTCCAGCTTTATTTCAGATAGAGCATGAGTCGAGTAAGAAATACACACTGTGTAAATGTTTCTCCTCTTGACATATGTTTAAAGAACATTACACATTTTTTATTCTTTTTTTAAAATCAAAAACTCCAAAATGAAAAAAAAAAACGATAGCTGCTTCTTATTTATTTCAGTCATAATGGCTGTGTCATACTGAATAGAAAATTAATGTCAGAAAGTCATAAGGTAAAGTGTCCTTGTAGGTAATTGAGTGATTTTTGTAAATAAAAAGTTAAACTAACCTGAAACATTGTTGAACTAATATGATAGATACTGAAGCATTATACATCATAAAATACTCTTAATTTCAGCATTGCGGTATCTTTCCTTGACTTTAGGCAGAATATTTCAGAGGCTGAAGATTTGTTTTCATATTCCAGATCAACAGATGCAAGAGAACTTTCAGGTTTACCAGAGTGCTCTTTTCTCAGTCTGGTCACACTTTCTATAAATTTCCTAGGGCTTCAGTATTGTAAAATCTGAGTCTTTGTTCACAGAAAATATGTGTGTAATTGGAAAGACCAAGAAGCAACTGAGCATTCTCTATTGCATGAATCATTTAACACTAGCAACTCTATCTTGTGATATAATCACTTCCTTTTGAAAATATCTTATAATATTTAATGTACTAAACTCTTTTTTTCAAAATACATCTCTTGCATGTATAAAGTATTTGTATTTTAAATTTTTTAAAGCACAAGTTGCAGTATTCTAAATTCATGTTAAAAATGAGCACTTGAGTGAAACGTTGAAGTGGTTTCATGACATCAGAGATTTATTCTTCTTGACTAAAGTTGACAGTAGTGTTCTCTTTTGAAATGGCAGCTTTCTGTGGTTGTGTGGTTTTCTCTGAATTGCAAGGACATTTCTGCAGGTAAGGAATTTATCATGCCGCATCATTTAAAGAGAGAATTTATCTGCTCGCTCTGGTGACTGCACAGCTGCTGTTATGCAACCCGCTTGCAGTTGGGTTTGGAGACTTTGCTAAGTCTGTCTTCCAGCTAGAGATGCCAGAAGCAGTCTACTTGGAAAACTTGGCCAGTAATAGGTAGTTTAAAAGAAAAAAATAGCATTTTGGCAGAACAGATGTGAGTTTTCCTCTAGCTTAGTTTCTGCTTGTATTTCATAGTTACTGATCCCTAGCAGTACGAAAACAGAAAAAACACAAGTTTTGAGCCTCTCTTTTAAGTGTATTTTTCAAACCATTTTTTACTCCTATTGCTGTTTACTACCACAAGCTTTTAAAATAAGATTATTCTATCAGAAACTGGTGTTACAAAGCCTTGCATCCTTTGGATTCCTGTCTTGTGTTCCTGATCCCAGGTAACCCAGGTTATCCCTCCCGCAGGTGCCTTCATTCAGCTTCCTCTTATGGCCCTGACCCCCTTCACATCCTCATGTCCCACCACTGTCTGCTGGCCTGCAAGGACTTGTCTTCCTGATGACAACCACTTGCATGCCTGGCCAGCTGGCAGGTCAAAGGGAGATATCACTACTTTAATTAAGTTTTAGCTTTTCCTTAGCTGTAGGTAAGGAGCAAGAAGTAGTCAGGAGCTTCTAGCCAGTAACTTCCTTTATTCAATTACACGTTTCTTTGCCAGATTTAACTGGGATTGACCCCTAGGTTCTGAGCAGGGAAGGGGAAGACCAGGAGACAGACATTGTGGTTGCACAGCTCTTGTTCCCTTACAGTTCTGTAGCTTTAGAGGGTCTTTTTGGCTAAATTTGACTGTGGTTTGATGTGTTCAAGGCAACTAGGACAGCAGTTAGAGGAGTTAGTTATTCAAGTGGGAAGAGGAAAGTTTTCGTGAATGTTGGTGTTTTCTGTTTTTGTATTCTCTCTAGTTTTTCATGGTGGTACTGAGCAGGGGAGTCAGCCAAGTGCAGTTTCTGCATAGAGCGTGCTCTGTGCATGCTCATACCCAGGTTTATTTTAGATGCAAAGTGCAATTTTATTTTTATTTTTAATGTGAAATGCATTAGCAGAGAAAGGATTTCTGTAAATCGGAGGAAGAGGATCCTCTTGCTAAATCACAGATTCACAGGATATTCTAAGTTGGAAGGGACCCACAGGGATCATAGAGTCCAACTCTTTAGGAGAAAAGCCCTTACAGGGATGGAACCCACAACCTTGGCATTAGTAGCACCATGCTCTAACCAACTGAGCTAATTTCAGGTTAAATTAAATAACCAGTGCAGCCATAAACACTGTGGTCAGGCTTCTCCTTTTGGACACAAACAATGCCAGTTTAAGCACACACTTCATTCAGCTTTTCCTTTGTGCAGCGATAAGGCGTTTTTTACTATTGAGTCTGTTCCTGCAGTAAAAAAGAGAATTCCAAAGCCAGTAATGCTGTCATGCAGCTCAAAGATAAAGATGGACTCTGAAAATATATTTGATTTGTTACTGTGTTTTAGACCTTATTCATTAGATGAGTATGGATCAAGGGAATTACGTGTTGTCGCTATAAACAAAGCTGTTCTCAAGAGATGAGTTTGTTGTAGTATGGAAAAGAAATGTTCCTTCTAAGTAGCCATCTCTTTCCTGTCTCAGTGCTTAGGCCTGTTGTTAAGTTGTGGTATATGGTATTATTTGGGGCTTTGATTGGGTTGGTTGGTTGTTTCTTTGTTCTGGTGCTCACTTGGTGAAAGGTTCATTGCAGTAACTTTCATTGAGGACAATCACTGCAAGGGACATTTTGTGTTAGTCTTCTTGCCTATTTGACTCTCTTCTAGTGCTTCTTATTCTGTAAAGCAATCTTTAAGCATTGTGCTGAAATACGTTTATGGTATAAAATACAGATTTTATTTAAGTATATTCTTCCTTAAGCTGAGCATTGTTAAAGGTAAAAAAATCATGAGCCTGACTGAAATTATTGGTTATTGCTAGAAACCTTATGTCTGACTAACCCAGGTTTCTTTCTTAATTATTTTCGTTTTCAGAATTGGTAAAGGATTTCAAGGTGTCATGAAAAGGTGGGGATTTAAAGGTCAGCCTGCAAGCCATGGCCAGACAAAAACTCACAGACGACCTGGAGCAATATCTACCAATGTGAGGATTCTCATTTCCCATTAAAACATTCTTCAGTGTTTTTAGAACAGCTTACGAAAACTGAACAAATGTACAATAGCTAGCTGCTACATTTACTCTGCTAGCAGGGAATCCCAGCAGTTGCAAAGGAGGTTCAGAAACCTGTACAAGGAGCAATGCTGTTCTCTTAGGCCTCGTTTTATGAATATTCTGTATTGCTGGCAAGCACACATATTTTAACTAAGCAAATTGGCATATTTTGTAATATAGTGAGAGGAATAGTCTTAATATTTCAAAGAGAGTTCTAAGAAGCTTTTATCGCAGCATTTATAGATTGGAAAGGATTTGCCTGTTATTTTATACTGCAGATATTGTACCGTTCTTTGGAACTCTGGTTCCTTTTATCACCTTGCCTGGCATGTGTAGCTGCTTAATGAACTGATCCCCATAATTTAGTAGGGAATTATTCCCAGAAGTGTGTAAGCTTCTATGCATTTCTAAGCAGAGTACAGAGTCATATTTTTATATTTCGAACTATAAATAATATTAGTATAAAATCTCTTTGAGCAGGCTAATTTTAGACTTTGTCTTATAAAGGCTGTACAATATTTAGACTAAACTATGAGGAATTTTTGCAAACTAATTAAGATCAACTGAGTCATAGTACTGAATGTGAAATGTCTGTAAATTTCTTAGAGAAATAAAAATTGAAAAAGGATTAATAATGCTCAAGAGAATAGTAAAAGCAAAAAGGCAGCACTCAATGAAGTTTGAGTAATTGAGAGTGTAAAAGCATGCACTACTGATTTATAGTTCTGAGTTTCAGCTGGAAAAAGAATTCTACACCTGGCGCTTGTTTTCACTGGAGAATGTAAATATTTGAACACGAAACACTGTTTTAGCAGATGGTATTCATCATTACAAAATAACCCCTCTTTTCTTTAAGTTAGAATTTCCTAAGCAATAATGTATTTATACAATGCTGTATGTAATTTCACAAAATATATAGAATGAAAAGTAGTATTGGAAGTATGTATGATGGAAAGGAAACATGGTGAAAGGATGCAATAGGGGAAGAACAATGCCTCGATAGTACTTCCCCATCTATGGTTGGCAGTCTCAGACATTTTTGTAATCCAGGACTATTCAATACAGAATCCTCTCCCTAGAACTGCATTGCAGCTGATTTCCTGAAATCATGATTTTCACAAGAATTCAAAAAAAAAGAGAACATTATTAATGAGTAACAGAGAGGTGCAGGATACAAATCCCTTCCTAACAATGTAGAACTGAAAATTACTGCGCTTCTTCCCGCCTTTTTTTTCCCCACCTTTGTTGTCTAGTTTATACCCAGCCAATCAAAAATGTGATTCAGACACGAAGGAATAGCAGAGAATGGAATTAAAATTTCCATTATCAAGAATTCATGCATTTAAAAAGATCTGATTGACATCGGTGTAAAAACTCATAGATTAGGGGAGGAGAGAAACTACAGTGTGTGTATCTATGTAAAAATTTTGTGATTGAGGTCAAGTATTTCAGAACATGTGTAGAGTAAAACCTAACCTCTGGCAGGAGGTATTTAAAATGCTTATCAGGATTAGATTTTTTTGATATTACATATTTTCAACATTGGAAATATCAGCGTATTTTCTCTGGTGCTTCTCTTGAGTTTGTAAGTGTACCTCTTGCAGCTAACGTGGTGCTTTTGGCCTTGTTTTTGTCTAGAAAGCTGCCAAAGTTTATTGTGGAAAGAAAATGCCTGGTAAAATGGGAAACATCTACAGGACATCTTTTGGATTAAAGGTGAGTTCTGAGTATACCAGTGTGTGTATAAGGCGGTGGCACTGCCGAGCAATGGTGTCCTGTCCATCATCTCTGCCAGAATACAGACAGCAGCATCTTGAAGTAAGCAAGCTGGAAAGACCAGAGCAGCAAGTATGTTCTCCTGTCTTCACGTGGGTTACAAATAACTTACCTGAACATCCTTTGCGTTGTCGTACCCTGGGAACTGGGATTTGAGTGATACTTCCACATCTAATGTGTTTTCCACTATGTCCCTTGACTTCTGCTTTTGAAGAGGGAGAACAATCAGGCTTTTGGTGACTTCAGTTAATGTCTTCATGCCTATTCCACTGGTTCATACCCAACCCAGATCTGGGTTGTTTGAAGCTCGAACTTGATTATGGCCTTTCACTTTCCTGTGCAAAAAGGAGGTTATAGTTTCTGTCCAGATTCAGATTTGTACATGGCTGCAGCAGCTCCCAGCCTATTAAAGCTGCTCTTCTCTGTCTCTGAAGGCAACCTCTGCAGTTTGCATGAAAACCATATTGACCTCTGCTTTGCAAAAAACTGCTGCCGTTGTTCTCTGTTTACTGCAACTAATTTTTTGTAGGAGAAAATGTGTGTGTTCAGTTGAGCACCTGATAGAGTTAAGAAATTAACATATGGTCACAGGAACATTCTCGTGAGGACATTTGTTTTATTTTGTCAGCTGTGGTGTTTTTCAATTTTTTGTTTTTCAACATGTTGCTGTTAGAGGGAAAAGAGATATGGAAGCTTTGGTTGGTGTTACACCGAACAAAGAGCTGCTTTACCTAATACAGCCTGATCACCAGCCCTTTGAAAGTTCTCAGCCCCTTGCATTTGGAGGTTCTGCACTCCGAGTGGCATGTGAGTGGATTTTATGGCAAGTTTAGGCCTGTGCAGAACATCTTCCTTCCCCAGAGTACCACAGCCAATTGATCAGCTTGGGCTTTGTTGGACTACTGTTTGTAAAACTGGGAATGGTCTCTAACCAGGGCTTGGTGTCTGATTTTTTTTATTTTCTATCTCCTAGGTGTGGAGGATCAATACAAAACATGACATTATTTATGTAAATGGGTCTGTTCCAGGTCACACCAATTGTCTGGTGAAGGTATGTTTGCTAGTTTCAATACTGGGATTAGTGACTCCTAAGCTCTTTACAACTCAACTTAAAAATGGGAAAACTCTGGTAGGATGCAATTTTCATTTCTTCTGAGAAATCTTGTACTGTTGAATTAAAGGGCAGTGGAATCAGTTCCATAAAAGAGAGCGATCACTAGGGGCAGTGGCTCACATTCTAAACCCCTTTTTACCTGTGCACTGGGGCTGTGCACCCATGTACCTTATGATACACCAGCACAGTTGCTGAAACCCTGTGGTAAGTGTCTCCAGGCTATGTCCATCCCCTTTGAATGCTAACATGAGCCAGTAGCACAGTGGTGAGATTTCCAGAATATTATTTAAGAGTTGTATTCATGAGCAGAGTTACACAGCAAGTCCTGCTTTAGAGGTTATTTAAAGCATTCCCATACCCAGTAGCAGTTACCTTTCCAAGAAGCAGTTGAGCTACAGGAAGAGACAGCTGGAGTTCACAATAAAGGTCTGAGTTCACTTTGGAATCAGCAAAAATGTGTCACTGTTATTTTCTCTGTCAGTCTACAGAATTAATTTCAAATTTTATGGAGATCGTTTCAGTTTTCCATAGACAGTCTTGAAACAATGAAGAGTCTGGGAAGTGTTATTGCAGTGTAAATAATTCACATCAAAGCAAGAAAAGTGCTTTTTAAGGGTCGTTTTCAAAAAGTTTTTCTTTCTAATTAGGTATATTCTACACATCTGCAAGCACCACTTACTTGGAGGAAGTTGTTTCCTTTCTGACTGAATAGAGTACAGGGTATCAAATGTCTTTACTATGAAGGACTATAAAGGTTTTAATATACATATACCTGTATAGCTAATAGATAGTTTTAAGTCCTTGGAAGCATTGTAGGGATTTAAATGGTTCAGGACTAGAAAAGTTAAAGAGTTCATCAAGTTCAGGTGTTTTCAAAGAGTTTATTACATTCTTCTATTTTATTATGGACATCCAGTTTCTATTTCTTAATTGTGGAGCAGAACTCCACAGCTACTGAGCTTTACATACAGCAGTCCTGGCTGTCAAATAGCTGTTTTACCCACAGAAAAATTTAGTGTTGTGTTTCTGTCACTGCCAATAAGGCCTTATTTCCTGAGCAAGGAATCTCTAAACAGTTTTTATTGTAATGTCCCATTGTGTGTTTCTCTTCCAAGATAGAGAATATTGGTTAAGAGATGTCCAGGAGACGTAGTTTTCAGGACAACTTCTGCAAAATTACTGGGCATGACATCAATTACATAGAATTAAGCATGTAGTTTGGCTGGCTTTTCATCTGTAAATTGGACTGAATGACCTTTCCTTCAACTGTGTTCAAAGTATTTTTTTCTAATCCTGAGGCATGAACCTGATTGCTCTATGTCAGTCTGAAATTTAATGAAGTGGGAATTCGTTTTAGGATGTTAGTTTTAAGTTATGGTGTATGCATACAAGCAGCATAATGAAGCTGATAAAATGAGAAATGTTTGATGCCCAGACTGTATTCTTTGATCTTAATAGTTCCCTTAAGCAAGCGTTAATTGTTGGAAAAGGCTGTGCATCTTGTTATCCTAGTCATGCTGTTAAAATCCACGCTTGGTGGCAAATGCAGGTACACATCTCACATGTTTTATCTGTAAGGATACAACATCTTATGAAGCCACTGAGACTGAATACAGTAGCTGTTTCTACCAGATTATAACTTTTATTCTAACTAGACTCAATAAACTAATTTTTTTTTATTTCTGATTTTGAGTTAAGAAAACAAACATTTATTACACACCTGTAATATAAATTGTTTTTAAAAACAAAGCTCTGTGTGTTAATAATGCACGTTCTTATGTACACCATGAAGATCTCATTCAAACAAATCATTGTTCACTTGCTGATCAGACACTGCACACTCTGCTTGGAGAAGAGCATACATGGGAAGAATGAGGCTTTTCTTCCCTCAGAGCTCCTTGCTTACGATAATCGAGTACATGAAAGATCTTGACCAAAGTGTTCCACACTCAAATTTTCATGACATTTAATAATAAATAACACTGTTTGAGATAAAGACACAGCAGTAGGTGTTATTGCTATTAAGAAATAGGTTTCAAAAAATTGCTTCCACTCTTATTTGGAGATTGAAGGCAGTATGTAGTAAGCAACATACTTATTCCAGTTCCTTGAGCTGGTGGATCCACTCTGTGTTTTTTTCCTTGCATAAGCCACATGAATTACATTACATTCACTTTTTCCCTTATTTTTTCAAATATATCTCTAAAGATAGAAAAAGCTTTAATTATAAAATCAGGCAAAGCAATACTGTTTGGTTCCCTAATTTCTGGGGTTTTTTTTTCTCCGTTTAATCTTGCTGCACTCATCTGTGGTGTTTTTAGCTTGCCTGACGCCTCTCTTCCAGAATGTTTTCTTGTTTGCTTGTAGACTTTGACTTTCAATATATTCATATATATGTGTTTGGATCTGTAGTTGGGGAGAGGAATTATGGGATATTAGCAGTCATAATTACTGTTCATTCCACTAAATACCTGCCTGTAATTAAGTAGGGCTAATGTCTAGGGAATTTGAATCCATCTGTCTTTGAGCTCCAAAGTGAAATATTGTGTAACACTTTCCTCTTTGTGTGCCTCCAAGAGGAAGGCATTTGTGTTCAGTGCCCACTCTGTGTTGCTTGGTAACCATTAAAACCACAGTGCACCTTTAAAGCGGGTATTTATTTTGTATGTTGTATTTTTGGAAACTTCGTGCATCAGCACTGTATTCAGGCAGAGATGAAGCACTTAAATTTTTCAAGTTTTGTTTTCAGCAGAATATAATTGCAGAATACTAGGATTGATGGATTTCTGGTTTTAATTAGAATCAGCTTTCATTTGATATTGCACACTGAAGTATGCAAGTAAATAACAGACATAAGTAAGGTTTCCAGCCAACTGGAAAATTCAAGAAAAAAGCTTACTTTAGCATGGATTTTTTTTCTCAATGCAAGGTCTGTTAGATTAAGAAGCTTTAGCTGTGTGCTGGAATGCGTGGTTTTTCTATTACAAGGGTAACATTACAGAGTAAGCATCTGTAAGTTTGTGTGTTCGGCCTATGGAGACAGCTCACCTCAGGAAACACCTGTTTCTTTCTGGGCTATCTTCTTTGATCACAGGGCCTGGAGTTGCCATCTGTAATAGTTTTCTCTTTCAAAAGGCTATGGCTCTGGATTTCTCTCCCAAGTATATTACCAAAAGGTTCTCTCTTGTGTTATTCAAGAGAGATGCACAAGGTTTAACTCCCTTTTTAAGTAAATGGCTTATAGTGGAAGGGGTACTGTAATATGGTATGTTATAATTCAGGATGTTATAGTTTATATTTGATAGTGTTTTATACCTGCCCTAATTTTAAGGCACCTGATTTTTTTTTAGGACATTCAGCATTGATCACTTTGAGTATGTCATTTGTAGTGAAGACAGAAATTCTGGCAAATCTTGTAGCCCATAAGAGTTGCTTTGCAAGTCAGGTACTGAACTGGCCTGTTTGTATGCTACATCTGGGTTAAATTAAAGTATACTTAAGTTGCTTTAGTATGATGTTCCACTTGAGCTAGTAACTTAAGTCTTGAGATTGCTTTTTTTTGTTTGGCTCCTTTTTTTTTTTTTAAGACAAGTCTGTAGTGATTTGCATCCTATGTATTTTGTATCATACTTCCCAGTATTACTGTGCTGTGTTTCTAGCTGTTGATGCCTGAGTTGGGTGTACTCTGCTCAAGTTGAGGACATGCAGGAATAGTGTGATTCCTTCAGTTCTTTCATGTTCTCTGCCCTGTGCTTCGGGCTTCATTGATAGAGTTGTGTGGAGGTTTGGGGGTTTTTTGTATGGTTGGGTTATTTTTGAAGATAAAATAATGCTGGTCAAAAATGGATAATATTCTAGGGTTCAGTTTTTATGTCCAGCTTCAAAAATAGCAGAGAAGCTGAGTTAGGTGATGTATGACACCTGGGGAGGTTATTTCTAATTATTTTCTGCATTTAAACACATTTTTCTGTTTAGCAAATATCTTGCATTCTTTGCTGTGGTTGCTAACACAGCCTAAAGCCCTGTTAAACTACAGATACAAGTTGTGACTTAAGCATCAATTTTTAATTCTTGTTTAAGACCACATTAAGCCTTTTGTGGTGATAGATTTCTGAACTTGTATTTGTTTATACTACCCATTATGCTGTCAGTATAGGGGACATACATAAGTGCAGTTTTATTAATTGTCTGCAAAACCCTTTACGACTGTTCTAAAGATTTAGTGACAAAATCCCAACCAGCTCCAATTTCAGCTTTCTCTAGTATTTTCTGAATAAAATGACCTGTCAGAGAATACACTGTAGTGTATATACCATCTATCTGTTGTATAGTCTACTGTAATATGCAGTGCTATTAATACAGCAGTTGAGTAAGCCAAGCATTTGTTATATGAGTTATACAGCAAATGCTTTTATGGATTGCAGTAACAGTTTGGACTATGATCTTGATTTCCTGCTGTGGGTGAGAGCTAAATTCACTGTATTTTAATAACACAGCATGAAAACTTACTCCTTTATTAAGGCTGTTCTCAGAAGATTTCTAGGAGAACAGGAAGAGCTGTGCTGGGTCACCTGCACTTCTTTTCTGTGTACATTCTTACACAGACAAGTGTAGCTGCTACTGCTGCTGCACACCATTGAATCCTTTTATACTGTTGTGAAATGATTGTTCAGGAATCTGAGGTAACAGATACAGGAAACCTTTGGTATGCTGGGCCCTCCATAAATGTAAAGGGGGTAATTAAATAATCATCTTGACAAGACAGAAAAGCTGTACCATGATTTAGTTGATAATTGATACTTTCAGTTGTAAAATGAGGTTGAGTTCTTCCTTTAGATAGGAATGATAATGATAATACCTGGTAATATAGTAATAATATCTAACTTCTTTTAATTTCAAGGAGAGTTTCATTCAGTTTGGTAGTTATGCTCTAAGACAGTGCTTTTTTGCTTTAACTTGCATTTGAAAGCTATGAGTGTAGAAGATGGAAAAAGAGCAGTAGTTTCACCAGTCAAAAGAAATACTGCTCAATTATACCAATCAAAAGAAAGAGCATATCAGAAGAAAATTGTTTTAACATCAGTTGTGGCCTGTGCTTCTGGGATCTGTCAAGCTCCTGAGGATTTGGAAGGAGCAAAATGAAACAGTATTGTACTCCTCTGAGAGCAACAATGGTCTGTTGGACATGTTTCATGAGAATCTTAAAATTATTTTAAGAATTCTCCATATCACATTAGAGATACTATCTCCAAAATGCCTCTTGGCATTAATATGTAATTCATACAGCGTTAAGTCTGGACAGAAATCTTAAATTAATTTAGGTAAACTAATGCAGGACTAAGGTTGGACTGTTGGATTTGCCTTCAGTTAAGAGCAGATGTCTTACTGCTAAGTTCTGTCATAAGAAAGGATTGTTTTAAGAAGAAATGGAAAAAAAATAGGAGGGAAACAATCTTTTCAATTCCTTTCATTTTCAGGGTGTCCAGAACTGCCTGCAAGGGCACAGACTGTATGTAGCAGCACATACTAGTTTGTGATGAAAATAATCAAAAATAACAAAAACTAGACATCAAAAACATTTAAATAAGATGTACATGAAATAAGTAAGTTATCATAAATAAAATCATTTATTCTAATCTTCCTAATACTAACTCATGTAGGGACCATGGGGTTTTTTTCTGTTGACAGAGAAAGCTTACGGTGTGTAATAGGATTAGAGAGTAAAGAGAAATTATGAAGGGAAATAATAGATAACCAGTGAAGCAATTAAAATGTGTTTTCTTATGCTAAAAGAAACAGCCACAGAATATTGAAAGGGAAGGATGACATCTCTGAAGATGCCATCATTCAGGTGGCATTGTTGAAGCTGTCTGACTTTCTTCTGAACTCACTGCTGGGGGAACTGTTGCAATAAAGGTCTGTGGACTTGGACCTCAGCCCGGTTTGTTCGATCCAGATACGCAGTGTAAATTGAGAACTGCAGGTCTGGCAGTTCACGAGTCCATAGAGAACACTTCTGTAGAAGAGGAATGATCTACCTGAAAGGCTGCTTAGCCATCCTAACCAGTGCAACACGATGAGCCCTTCATCCTCTCATTCTTAGCAAAAGTTTTTCTTTTGTTTATCAAGCCTGCCCTTAGAAAACTATTGGATTGTCAAATTTATTGTACATGCCATCTGCAGGAATCCTCATGGACTTTGGGAAAGGTTGAAGTAATAGCAGAAATGAATTTGGTAAATACAGTGCTGTCAGAAGAGAGCATTCAATGGGCATGAAATTGTTTTATTTAATTTTTGGCATAAATCACGATTGTCCTGTATGAGGTCTTTGTCCAACCAACTAAGAAACAAGCGTCCTGTTCTTTAAAAGCCCACCAGAAACTAAGAGGAAGAGCTTATCTTCCCTCTACTAAAGTTTTGTCTGATCTATTTGCACTTTTTTTTTTTTTAATCCACTTGAGTATAGTGCCTGAAAGGGATTATTACAACTCAGGAGGAAGACGATCATATGTAACAATATAGAAAAGAAGAATTTCATTTTAAATCAAATTTCATTGCTCAAGAATTTGTAGCTCTTTTTTTTTTTTTCCAGAGATACCAGCCTTCTATCTGCTACCACCGACAAACTGCTTTTTGCTGATAATTCTAGCTACTAATTTGCTTCAGAGATTGGAGTTTCAGGGGCTAGATTTTAAATCTTTCCACATGTAGAGAGGGCACTAAAGGAATTTCTCTGTGGCACCACAGTTCTTGCAAATGAACTGTCTTAAAGGCTCTTGTTTGACAAACTTAGGTACTGATTCCTGAGTGAAGAATTTTAGATGTTTAACTCTGCAGTCACTGAATAGCTCTGCAATAGCCAGAGGGATTGAATACAGCACATGCACATATCTTTGCAAAATTAGTTGCCATAATTAGTTTGCATCACACATACAAATGCATGTCTTGTTTGGTGAAGAGGTGATTACACTGCATAATGTAACTTGGAATGTCATGTAGGAACAAACTATGGGAAATAAGCACAGTTTAAACAAGCTATACTTCTATTTTAATAACGTTTTAAGATAATTGAGCAATGAATCCATATGAGTAGGTTTTGATTCACTGTAATGACAAATTCTCTTTGGATTTTTCTTGTTTCGTTTTGCTGATTTTGAAAATCTCTTTGAGTACAAAATGTTGAATTCAATAGCTAGGGTTGATGTTAAAGTAACTGATGATTATACCTGGAATTCTTTAAACAAATGCAGTGTGAATGCTGTTGGGTTTTTTCTTATGCGTGCAAGCTAAGTTCTTTAAATTCTAGTGTATCACTGTCTGAAAACCTTCTGTAAGATTTATTAACCCTACTCTCCCCCTTCCTGCTTTTTAGGTCAGAGATAGCAAATTGCCTACTTACAAGAACTGCAATAAAAACCCTCCATTCCCTACGTTTTTTGCTGATGGAGATGAAGAACTGCCAGAAGACCTTTTTGATGAGGAGATTTTCCAGTTCACAGATCCATCTGTCACATTCTCATAATGTTCTTTGCGTCTTTGAAAACAGAGTTTTGTTACTTTCATGAACATTGCAATGCTGTACAAAGTAAGCCTGTGAATTGCAGTCTGGCCAACTGACTTAAATACTTCAGGTATTGCCATTTTGGTCAAGTAATCAGATTTCCCACTGTCAGTCTCAAACCTATACTTAAAGGAACAAGTGAGTCTGAGGGACAGGTTGTAAAGCACACCAAACTCAAACTGTGTGTCTTCAGTGACCTTTTGTCCTCTGCCTCAGGCTATGGAAACCTACACAATCTTGAAAATTTGATGTTTTGAAGATAGTTCCAGTTCATTTTCTGAACGTGAACAAATTCTGTTTCTCTTTTATGTAAAGTATACTGGGCAACTCTGATCAATCAGAAAAAGGTTCCAAATCTGCCTTGGCATCTGAGGTGGGGGAGATCCACGAAGAGTAATCCAAAATAAAACAAGAAAATGCATGAGCATTGTTTTGCTCTCTTCTTTTCACCAGAGCTCTTTTCCTCCTTTTGCCTTTGTTTTGAGTTTATCATAGCAGATAGCCAACAGATTTTCTAGAGGGAGGGTGATGGTGGCCATGTGTAGGGTGAGGGGGTGTGCGGGTGGGAAACATTCGGTAGCAAAGCAGCACTAAGACTGCAGGGGCCACCTGTTCGTTGCCTTTGCTAACAGCTTGTTCTGAACTTCACGGAGGGTCCCTTGAATTCTCTCTGGAGGAGTCTCTCTGCATCTGCCGTGGGCTCTGTATTGGATTCTTATGGTGTTACAGGAGAGCTATTTCAAAGAAAAGAGGCCAAATGTGAGGGGTTTGTCTTTAAGATAGTGCTCGCTTTTTTCTTCTACCCCACCTTTCAATAGTAGCTGGGATCATTATGCCCCTTCTACTTTTCATTTTGCATGATTTGCAATTTATAAGTTTGATCTTTTGAATTCTGTAAATCCTCTCACGTACAGAAGTACCTGCATAACTATCAGTGCCGTCACAGCATTTACTCACAAGCCCTGCAGTAGTACAAGAATTTGCATACACTTACTGTTAATACCCTGGCAGTGCTGTCTACTCATCTTTGCAGCTTCATCACAAGATGTGAGCTCAAAGGAAGCCACAGGTTTATGGAAGCACATTAAGGTGAACTCTCTATCAGATAATATTTCAGTGGAGGGAAAATCAACAAAGTAATTCATTTCCTGTTTCTTTAGTAAGAGAACTTTTCCCTTTGTGGCATAACAAAGTGGAATTCCAGTGATCTGATCATGTTATTCCAGGGAATGACTTCAGTAATTCAGGGAATGCTGCAGTTAATGTTGTCTTCCATTTGTTCAGTTTTAAAGTTTCTGTTGAAGCCAATATTCCATCAGAGCAGTCTCTGTAGCTGTGCTTTTGAAATGTATGCTGGGTGTGAGCTGTATGGTTTTTTCCAGTTACTGCTTATTCAAGTCTCATTTTTGTTGGGATGTGCAGGGGAAACCTTTTCCGTCTTTGTTTATAAGAGTCCCTGAACACCAAAGACAAGAGCTTTCATAGCTCAACTGCAGACTCACGTCCCAAAGTATTTTCTACAGAGCAGATGCAAAGTGAGATGGGTAAGGTCTGCTGATGTGAGCTCAGAGTAGTGGAACACAGATTGGAACATAAACATCCATTAGACCTGTTCTTGCATCAGGCATTGGAAGGCTTATGGTGTTTTGTTTTAATTCTCCTTGTGGTCCCCATCTCTCTTTTCTGCTCTTCTGAGTAAGGAGGGGACTTTGAGCAGGAGAAAGCCAGGCTGAATTTATTTCAAGGAGCAAAATTGTTCGTAAGTGTAATGACACCAAATGCTTTAAGCCCACCTACAACTCTGTTCTTAGAAAGGGCTAAGGGTGTTTAATGAACTGTTTTTAGACACTATCAAAGGTCGAAGGTGCTGGAGCTGAGTATTTATTCTTCAGTGTGGCTGAAGGTTGTGGCTAATGTAGATACACTTTTTAAGCTTCAATTAAGAGACAATATCAAGTCCTCGTGTCTCAGATAAGCCAACAGTTTCTCATGCAAAAGGATGTGTTAATTTTTTTCGGAAGGCAAACCAAGGGCTCTGTTGCAAGTAGATGTATCTGTGTGTTTTGTTGCTGTGTCTGAGTAATGACAGTTTAGAGCCATCAGGCAACATTTGCTCAGGCAAGCAACAACAGCAACAAAAATAAGTTCTTATTCCATATTACCTGTAGATTGTTAAAAGAAGAAGGAGCTGAACATGTTACCAGGAGTCTGAATCCTGTAGGACAACATCTTACCCAATGTTGGAGTCTGTTCTGCTGCCCGAGGAAGTAATCTTTGGCAGGCTCTGCTACCAGTGCAGTAACTTGTGAAGGCTGCTACAAGGTTTCCCCTGAGACTTTGCCTCTCCAGGGTGAACAACCCCAGCTCTCTCTGCCCGTCTTCATAGAAGAGGTGCTCCAGCATCTGATCACCTTTGTGGCCTTCTTCTGGACTCTAGGAGTTAATTCTTTGCTGTGGGTGAGGCACTGAGCTGGGGTTGGCATGTCCAGGAGTTCATTAACCTCCTCCTTACGCTATTCTGTTTGGGTTGGTGGGGTGTTTTTAACATCATGGACATGCTGCTTTGGAGGAGGATGTTGGGTTAAGCTTTAGTTGTATCTGTGGCTTCATGGCGTGACTGCTCTGAAAAATAAATACTCTTCAATAATAACCCCTCTCAGTGGTTCTGTAGTAGTACATGAATAAACAGTGTCAAGCTTACAATATAAGTTGAAGGTAAAAAGACAGCAGGAAGGGGAAATCAAAACACTCGTGTATCACTTGACAACATAATTGCAGCCATTGATGATAAACAAGGAGAGTTTATTTCTCTTGAAATACCATACTTTCAAATACCATTGCTCTGTCATTATGTGAGACTGATAAACATTTTCCTTTGCTATTTTCACTTCATGTGGAAAATCGTGGTTTGCTCTGTTAGCATTTAACAAATATTATTCTGGTAAACTGAAGGGGTGACAAGAGCTTATGTGTAAAATTCCACCTTCCTTACTGTTTCCTTGCTGAATTCTAGAAGTCCTGGAGGACTTCGATGATCCTAGAGGCCTTTGCCAACCTTGAAGACTCTGCAATTGAAAGAAAACTGATGAGGATGTGAACTGCGAGGGGGATGACGTGTGTAACCCAAATCCCGGTCAGAGGCTTCCCACTGGCAGCCTGGTGCCAGCCCCATGCCTGTGAGCTCCAGCACGGGCTCCCCTGGAATGCCAAGGTGAATACTATTCAAAGGAAGTTGCTGGCCCCATCCTAGGGTGCTTCATAAAATCTGGCTAACAGAGGGGCCTAATAACCACAGTGAGGACAGTGGTGTGGGGTTCATTAATTTTAGGATTGCCGTGTCTGTAGCTATGGTTTGGCTTGGATCATTCTTCTGATTTACGTCATGCCCCCCTCTCCTTGAGATTTCGTGTGGGAAAGCCTTGGTTTCATAACTGTAAACATTATTCGTACATAGTGTCTTCCAATAATTAGCTCCTCTGCCCTTCAGTGCACAGATAGTGTTTATTAATTGCATTTAATGAGCATCTCTCACCTGCAGCAAATTGCCCTGCTCTGTTGCACACCTTAGCATGTAGCATAGCTTAGTATGATTTATTTATATAACACACTTGATGGCACTTAACAGCTGTAAGAACATGCAGGAATGCTGACCTTGGCCATGCATGTTTATTGGTTTTGGAGACAGCATGCAGCTTCTGGTGGAGGAATTTGATTACATGTAACCTTAATGTTATCACACCAGAAAAAGAATTCCTTTCACTGGGTGCAGCTCTGCTGAGTCTGAAGTGTGGCAGCAGAACAGACAGATGGCACTTTCTCCTGAGGAATGTGCCCAGCCAAGATGTGGTGTCAGGTAGGAAAGGGGTACCTTAGGACTGGTAGTCTCCAAATTAATGCAGCCTGCTGACTTTTACCTTGTGAAGTACCCCCAGAAACATGTGGGGTGTGAACTGGGGAAGACCAGCACACTGGTCCAGTCCCTTGCCCTTCTGCCAGTGCATCTTGCTTGCATCTCTCCCCTTGTTTCACAGAAGTGTGTTCATGGTAAGTGGGAATGTGGCACTGGAGTGGGCATCAAGAAAGATTTCCAGCAGCATCAACACCCGTGATAATGTCCTAGTTCTCCCTCATTCCAGTAAGGTAAATGGGGTCCCACCTTTATGCATGGTTGACATACCATAGAATAATTTCTGTTGGAATACCAAGGACCTGAGCTGCATTCTTGCTTTTTGATCCAAGTGGCACCTACTGCCCATGAATTGAAAATCACTGCTTGGGAATAATTCCATTTTGGGCTTAAATTAGTATTAACTTTCATGGCAGTAACTTTGAGCACTACAACTGAACCCACAAGAGAAAGTCAGCTGAGAAAACGAGTGCAGTTTTTAGTGTGAACACAGAAAATGGCTTGAATTATTTGCTGTAATGTAATGAGTAAATGCTGGAGATTGGGCCCTTGTACTGTGGTGCTTCCTGCTGCTTCTCAAATTCCTGTGTGTAAAATCTTCTGGCATAAGATGTACATATTGGAGTCAAATTATGCACAAATCCAGATTTGAGGTTTTGGAAGAGGCAGGATTGCAAGGGGGGGTTGTTAACAAAAAATTGACTTAAGCCAATTTCACATCAATCAAGTTGTGCTATACAATTTGCTTCACGTTTCCCTGGGTGACACAGTCTTACAGTCAGCTAAGTCAAGTTTTCATCTGTTTTCATCTCCTTCCTCACTTCCTTTCTAAGTAGTAGAAAACCTTTAAAAATGTGGGGTTTTTTTCAGGCACTCAAAACAAAACCTTGGAGAGGGTCCCTTGGCAACCTGCTGCTCTATTGAAAAGCAGAATGACTCACCATTCTTAGGCAAGAGTCATTTTATAAAAGTTCCCTTTTTTATTTCTAAAAGATCAAGAGGAAAGATCAACATTGCTGAATCAGAGTCTTTTCTGCATGTGGCCTCTCTTGAAGTGATGTTCCACAGACTCTCACCATATCCTGCCTGAAATCTTTTGTTGCTCCGTGCAGTAGTGATCTTCCAGCACAAATTACGGTTTTGGTGCCTCAGTCCTGCTTAATACACATCTGCCCAGCACCATGCAAAATATGCAGTGGGCAATGAGAGATTTACTGCATGACATATTTCAAAATCATGGTGCCTTTCTCTGCAGGAAGCAAGAAAGGCATTTTTGTCCTCTGATTTGTTCTTAAATTGCACCACCTCTTTCCAAAGGGAGATTTTTCTCTGGAGTTACCATGTTCTTCCTTAGGCTAGCCTGAAATTTTCCTTTGTTGGAATATTTACTTTCTTTTAGAGCTGCATATGAGAAATAGCTTGATAGAAAAGAAACATTTCATTTCACTTCCCTCATCTTTCATTTTTCTTGATCGCAAGTTGAGAGAGAAATGCTTTCCCTGTATGGCACTTAAAGGGAAAATCAATTGTTTTCTGTGAAACTGCCAGTTGGTTTCTAACCTGCTACTTCACCCCCACAGAACAAGGTGCCGTGAAATGTCCTTCGGCTCTTTGTCACACAATCTTGGATCCATACGGCCGTGGCTGTGAGCCCAAAGGCTATCATCCTGCTGGCACTGCAAGCACTGGAGACAGAACCTTTCAAGCCTTGTTATTTGAAGCTATTGGACCCTTTAATGGTGTGGCTGCTGAATCCTGCCTGTTATGGGCTGCGCTGAGGGCACTCACCCACCCCCACCTTGCACACACCGTGGAAGGAGTTTTGGGGAGGCTTTGTCTCCTCATGCTACTGAAAAGCCAAGGAGTGCTTTTGGAAGCACAGTTTGCTGAGTGCCCTGCACAGTGGCTGTTGGAGCTGTGAAGTATTTCCATCTCTGAGTTAGCAGCCGAATAACCCAAGCACCGCTGTGTGTGCACTGCGTGTGTGTACGTGCCTGTGCTCCAGTGCTTGCTGGTTGTTATTTCTGATCAGGAGACTCGGTGACAGGCTTTCAAGCATCACCTGTTTACAGTTCAGTGCAACTGCTCCAGTTGGCGAAACAATCTGTTCTCTGCACTCTTTGAAGGAAATAAAAAATCAAATGGAGTCCTGAAACTTCAGTGTAGACACATAAGCAAAAGCACTGGCCTTCTCCCCCATTGTGCATCCCCCCCAGTCAGATCTAGCATGTTTACTGATGCCCAAAATACGTGCTTTGATGTGAACACAAAGCTTGCTCTTGTCTGAAATGCAGACTCTATGGGAAATACCAGGTGATGTCATCTGTTCTTATTGAAGCCAGTGCTTTAACTGGTCATCTGTGAATCACTTAATGAGCTTTATTGTGGATGATTAAAAGTAATTGCATGTTTTCAATCACAAAGAGATTTTGACAAAACAATTTCATAGTTATTAATCATCAGGTTAAAATAATTGCTGTTTTATGAATGTGGAAGTATCTCATCTGTTAATTCACATACAAGAAACCTGATGCATTACTAGTGCCCAGTTCTCTACTTGCAAAGTATTTTTGAAACCAAACTCTTACCTTTCCAAATGTTATTTATGTGTGTTTAAATTTATACAAGTAGGTAGCAGCTTCAAGAGAGCACAAGTCTGTGAGATGTCAGTATGCTGCAAGATTCATCCCACAGACTGGACTTTAAATGAAAGTTGACCCAGGACAAGTGTGTGTGAGGTCCTGGAGAAGCAGGGACTGCTCAGAAAGGGGTTTGGAGGAGAAGAGAGTAAACACCTGGCACCTGAGGCCTGGGCACATTGTTAGAGCTGTGCTGCGCCAGGGCAACAGCTAAAAATTGATGGAGACAGGGGAACGACGAGGGAGTGAGGAGGAAGATGTGTGTAAGGAGTGCGGGCAGCCCAGCGCTGCAGGCACTGGGGGCATGGTGTGGAGATGAGCAACTGAGGAAGGAGGCACTGAGGAATTTGCAGAGAAGCAGTTCTGACAGTTCTGACAGGAGAGACATGGCTTCGTGCTGCAGGTTGGTGAGTACAAGGGAAGAGGCCGTAAAACCAGGATGGATGTGGGTAGCAAACCTAGAAGTGTTTGTAGCGAAGGACTGCATTGAAAGGTTCCAGCTTGGGCATCATCTGAGAGAGCGACCTGACAAAATCAGATAGATTAACTCTCAGGAGAGCAAGGCTGGAGGGAGATGGGGGAGATAAAGATGCCCCACACACTTGGTGAGCCTGCTCTAACCCAGCTGAAAAGATAAGCAACCATCTTGAAATAAGAAATTCAGGCATATAATCTTCAGAAGACGAATCCAGGCACTGAGTTATTTCCTGTGGAAAGTGCCTGCCAGTTGCCTGCAGCTAAACTTTCATTCCCTGATTAAGGGCAGGATTTAAATTTAAGCCCCATCCTTAGCTGTCTTAAATAATCCCCTGCTTGCTGTGCCTGCTGCTGTGCACTCTTGGTACTGAGAATATTTTGTAAGGGGCCAGCAGCAGGATGTACAGACCTCACATTTTGAAATGCAAGGACTGTCTGTGCTGAGGAGTCCATCAACCTCTGCCTCTGTGTTCTCCTTTCATCTGTCTCTGTTTGCCTCCCTGTGGCAGTGGCTGCCAGTCATTTAATAACAAACTTAATTACTGCCAGTGACTTGTTGGGGATGGCGTGGCCAGTGACCTTAGTGCAACAGCCAGCAAGGAGCAGAGAAATCGGGTGCAATATGTTAGACTGGGTGGAGAAAGAGAAAGGTTTGTGGAAGGAGTTGCATAGAGAAAAAACTTCATCCTGCATCTGGTTTGTACCCAAAAGTAGTGACATACTGGAGGTTCACTTGGGATTTAACATGTGCCTGACAGGATCTGTGACTGATCACATCTGTGCCTTCCTGGCAGTTCTTATCCACCACAGGTTGTGTTAACATCTCCAGAAAGCTGTTGACAGACAAAATTCTAAAAGGTGGTAGTATCTTAAAAACAACTCAGCTTTCTTCTCTCTTTTTTCTTCTTCTTTTTTCCTCTCTTGTTTTAATAAATTTTTCTTTCTTTCATTCTTTTTCCTTTTTTTTCTTTTTTTCCCCATTTATTTTTCTTTCCTTCTTTTTTTTTTTTCTTCAGTCCCTCACTCTAACTGCCAGCCAGGTCACTAATCCCTGATCAGTTGTTGTCAGGCACTGCAGGTTTGGTGTGACAGCAACGGTGCTTGGGTTCTGTTCTGCACATGGAATTCTAGCAATTTTTTTCTCATGTGAGAAGCAGAAGATGCTTGGCTACTTCTTTGCAGAGCTGGAAGATAGATTTTGTTTCACATTAATGTAACCTGCTTGTCCTCAGCTGCCTTCTTCCCACTCTACTTCGTTCAGTTTTACTTTGTGTTATAAATAGGAAACAGCAGGGCAGAGTCTGACCATTTTTGCACTTTGTGGGTTCAGGTATTCAAAAGCCAAGCTTAAACTGATCGACCTTGGAGGATTTTACAGGCTAAAGACTGGATCTCATAAAATCTAGCTTCAGGTTCACAGACTAAGTAACCATATTCAAAGTTAACTAAAATTTACCTTGTACATGTAATTTCTAATTTCTTAGAGTATCAATGCAAAGACACACTTTTTTAAAAAATCCTTATGTATAGAAATATACATTTTTGCATGTTCTTCTGCAAAGTCAGACCAAGGGAGCCTGCATGAGAAGATTGAATGTGGATGTACCATGTCCACAGCAACAGTAATGCAAAGGAAGGTGGAGGGCAGGCTTTTCCAAGGCAGCTCTTCACCTGAGGGACTGGGATAAGTGGCAGTGACTGGGAAAGCAGCGACTGTAAGACACAGCTTGTACTAGGGGACTGCAGGACCACATGTACTTCCAGCTCCAGAGAATGTGTGCTCCTCTTCAGCCAAACTCTTTCCTGTCACCAGGAGGTGACAGCAGGGTTGTGCTTTCAACCTCAAAACTGATCCCAGTGCAGCCTGGGGTGAGCCCTCCAGACACGAATGTCTCACATCCTGGAAGGGCCGCCCTGCTGTGGCACAGGAAAGCCTTTGGACCTAAATGACATCAGACAGGCACCTGTCACTAGTGGGGTTCCACAGGGCTCCATCTTGGGTCCTGTGCTTTTCAGAAGGAAAGAAAGAAAGAGAAAAGTTTTGCTGATAATACATTACAAATAGAAGCATGAGGCCTCGTGTATGTACTTTGCACGAACAGATGCAGTTCAGCGCTCCTTTGTGTGATAAGGCAATGTAGTTTTCAAATGAGTTGCAGGGGCACAGACTGCAAAGCAACAAAGCCAAGCCAGTCCTAAAGGACTTACAATTACTATTCAGAATGTCAGAGCAAACTATTCTTCAGTGCCAAAAAATTTCAGGTCATCTAATTATGGGGTGTGCACCACCGGCAGTGACAGTAGGAAAACAAGTGCTTGTTGGAAAATTTTCCTCACCTCCATTTTAACCTTCAAGATGGGTTGTATCTTACCCAGTGTTTCAGCATGTGATGATTCAGGTGGGATGTGCATGAGCTGGTATCAGCTCTGCTGCCCCACTCGTGAAGCTGCTGCCGGTTATTGACTTTATGGCGAGTGCTGACAGCTCTTCCCTGAGCTCAGAGCTTCTTCCCGTTCCTCACAGCCCACATATGGCCCCCACTGCCCCGGGAGCCATCTCAAGGTTTGCTGGCACCATCTTATTCACATTAAACAAACAGGTATGTGGCAACCAAACCATTTAGGCTCTTCCAAGACATTTCTGTGCTGCAGGTCCAGGCCAGACTGGAGGCTGCTTGTGTATGTGTACAGAACAGAGCAGCTCATCCTGCACTGCCTGTGTTTAGGAGGGCTTGCGTTGCTGTCTGTATTTATGTCCTGGATCCAAATTCCTTCAGCAGAGCAGGGAGTGATGCAGTCTCTTGGGACAAGGAAAATCTAATGGATTTTTGCTGATGCTGTAACAGAACCACATCACTGGAGCTACTATAGACTTAGATGAGGAGATTTACTTGAGTCTTTGCAAGAACCAGAACGCAAAACTATTTTTTTTTAAAGTAAACTGTTAACAGCTTCTCACCATCTTTCCCTTTAATTAATCTCATGTTTGCACAAACACTGTGAAATCCAAACAGCATATGAAGTATCTTGTTAAATGCAACTGGTCCCTAGTCCCACAGTCCCATAAGTGTCCCAGGCAAGAAAATGAGAGAGTGGGAGACAAGCTCTGTTTGCAAGCTTCATTATCAAAACAAATCTAAATAATCAATGCATTCCTTTTCATTGCAGTTTCACCACACTTTTTTCTTTCTTGTCATCTCTGGCTAATTGAGGTGCAAAACAATGTGAAGAGGGTGGCCTTCGACTTATGAGTATTCACTCTTCATACATCATCTGTTGTTTAGGTTGAATGGGCTTCCCTTTACCCAGGGACACCTCTGCCTTTTGAGTGTTTGAGCTAATTTGACCTATCTGCTCATTGTTTGTTGAGGGTCTTCTCTGGAAATCCTTATTCTGAGCCTAATACTACTATTTAGTCTCATCAGTAATTGCAGCTGCAGCATCAGTAATGAGTGCAAAGTGGCCATCTCCTTCACTGTACTTCTGGGCTGATATTTGCCTGGAAATGCTACAGAAGTCTGCAAGAGAGGAGCTACGGGAGCTGAGCCTCTTTGCTGGTCAGCCCCTCTCTATGGAGCTAACTGAGCTGAACCACTGGTGAGTGAAGGAGGATCCCAAAAGCTGGTAGCTTCTATGAAAGAGCTGCGTTCTCCAGGTCCTGGTGTTAAACCTTTATGGATTTTGGGATCAATGAAGCAAACCAACAGAATGGAACTACTGAACAATGTGAAACAGATGAAAATGAAGACCCTGACTGCACTTCATATTCTGCTTGTAGTGACTGATATATTTGAGGTAAGCACATGAATTTAGTCTCCTATATTCAGTTTTACTTATTTTCCAGCTATGGACACCTCACTAGGTATTTAAATGATTTGACTACTTAGGTACCTACAATTTGGATGTAAGAAATTTAAGGCAGTCTTGAAAAAATGGTCTGACTTGCTCTATTGGACTTAGATCTTTGCATTCTGCTCCTCAAACTCTTGTCTGAGCTGGGATAATGTCCACAAATTGTGGCATGAGAGGTTCAGAATGGGCATTAAGGAAGAAATTTCTCTACGCTGGAAGAGGTTACTGAGAAGCTGTAGATTAAATGTCTGGTTTAGACCAGTGTCTGAGAAAAGTCAGAGGTGTGGAACTGCTGCATGTTGGCTCCAGTGGTGCTCAGCCAACATTTCTGGGACTCTGAAAACTACCCTAGACTATATAGATATATATTTCAAATGCAGGCAGAAAGTTGATCTTCATGGCTATGAAATGGCCAGAAAGAAACAACACAAATACTTGTTCTACTATGTATTCAGAAAAGAAAGATTTATTTTGATTTTTAATGAAATGTGCTGTCAAAATCCTTGCTGTGCATTGTCCATCCCCAACAAGCCAGTCTTGCTGTTCCTGACTAGCTGCAGCTTAATCACTCACTATGTTTCTTACTGGAGCAAGCCACGTGGTATAAGCATGTTTTCAAACATAAACTCGGTCTGAAAGTTAGCTTTGTTTTTGCCAATAATCTTCAGCAACACTCGATGGATCTGCCTGTTCACTGGGTTCTGTCTTCAGGTTTTCACTGGTCCTTCCCCAGCCAGGCTCATTGGACGTGTGAGTGAAGGGGAGCAGTGGTGCTGCTGTGAGTTCCTGCTCTGAGCAGGAGGGACGTGTGTACAGGCTGGGGCAGCTCCTAAGGGGTTTTACACCTGTAGAATTCCCAAGGTGTATGATTCTTTGCTAGATGCCATGAGATATGTCCCTGGAAATGTTCCTGGTAGCTTATCATTTCCTGTGACAGCCCCTGATAAGCTGTCACCTCTGAGCAGCCAAGTCCTGAGTTGTGTTCAGACTCCAAAATTTTTGTTCCAAGGCACTGCACCAGCTTCTTCCCCCAGGGAGAGCAGCTGGTTTTCCCCATGGGAATAGGGCCTGACAGCCCTCACGACAGTCCTGCTGCACTGCACAGAGCGAGGCTGGATGGCAAAGCCTGGGCCACTGTGAATCGTTGGGATACACCCTTAGCCAGCCAGTATCGGCCTAGCTCCGGCAGCATCCCCAAGTGAGTGTCCAGTGGTAGGGCTCCCATCCCCAGACGTTCACCTCTGCCTCTTCAGTGTAGTGTCAGCACACTGGTCCATCTTCTCTGCTTCCCTCTCATTCCAAATATTTACTTCTTCCTCTCCTGATAAACCACTTCAGCTTAATATAGAGAGGCTGGAGATTCGTTCTCTCTGATTTTCACCCTTAACTGCCTGTGAACTATTTATGGCATCAGTCAAAGTCCATTTCCCCCCCTCTTTTATACTTGTGAATTAAGCAGAGTTCAAATGCATGTCTGCATGAGAGGTGTGGGAGGCTTTAGAGAGATGAAAATAACAGGAAGGCAGCTGCTGCCTGTTGGCTCCGTTGGTGCAGCTCAGCACTCCCCTGTCTGTTGGGGGACGGATCGACTCACATTAATCAAAATACATTTAATATTAAAAAAAGCAGAGAAACTCTTCTGCCTGAGTGCTAAATTTCGATTCATTCTGCAGTTTAGCTTCCTCCACAGGCTCATCAGAAAACAGAAATCACCATTGTGCTGGTGATTGCTGGGATTCTTCTTAGAGGAGCAGAAGAGGGAGAAGACAATACAATTTAGGCTTTACAATCCGGAGGTGCCGAGAGAGAATTCTCAATTATTGCTGTGCATATTATCACCAAAGCCACTTTCAAAGCCTCTGTAAAAACCTGCCTTGCCAGGTGGAGGCTGGGGAGGTGGCCTGGGGGTGCTGAAATGCCTGTCCCCACAGCTTGTCTGCAGAGTCCAAAGAAACAGTTCGGGTGTGGGGCGATTTTTGGGCTTGTGGAGCAGACTCGGGCAGCCCTGAAGGATGCTGCGGGAAAGATCCTGCAAGCTGAGTGCCACAGTGCACCCATGGCCCTGAAGCACAGTAAAATGTCATGCCCTGGTGAGGGGACACTGGTTCCCCCTTGGAAAATCTCAGCCAACCCCAGCAGACAGTTTGTGTATTCCCACTAAAGCCATGAACACTTTGGGTGGGTGTGTTTTCATCCTTGGTTGTTTGTAAAAGCCCTCTGCAGTTTGGCTGCTCTGTTAATAGCAATTACTTTTAGTTCCTGATGAGAAATATACATGGTACGAAGTCCTACAGGAAAATGCACTTCCTGCCAAGTCCAGTGGAGGGTTTGGAAGGGAGTTGCAGCTCCCCATGTGTTACATGGGGCCCAAACAAAGCTCTGAGGGAGCACAAAGGACTTGTGCCAAGTGGGATGGACACCTCAGGTGAAGGTGTCAGGCAGACACCTGGTGTGGCTCTGGGGAATGAAACCTCTCCCTGGCTCTGCACTGCTGACCCCTCCATCCATCATCACTCCCCAGCAGCCTGATTGGACTGGGAGGCCAGCTTGGTCACTGGAGGCAGCCACCCACCCCGGCTCTTCTTGATGGTTGTGTTTGCCCCAGGGAAGGGTGGCCAAAGCCTGGGGAATGTTCTGCTCCTGTAGACTTGCCCCTGAACCTCAAGCACGCAGTACAAGCTCACGATGCTCAGCCCTGCAAAAGTATCAGCTGGGATCAAGGCAGAATGGAGAGGAAAGTCTGGCTGTGCCTAAGGAGATGTTCTCTGAGGCCACCCGGGGCTGGTGCTATGCTGTGTCCCCGTGTCGGGGCTGGTGTGTGCCCTGGGTGCCATTCTACTCCAGACACTGCGTGGGTGAGATCACGGAGCTGATGGTCCCTGCTCCTCCTCTCCCCCCCCCCCCCCCCCCCCCCGGTCT
>VXBT01002639.1:835902-867667 GCA_013400235.1 Oriolus oriolus
CCCACACACACACTCTTGATTTGCAGTGTCTATGCTGCTGCCAGGCCTTTTGTTAGCACTTGATGAGAGGGGGACATATGACTAAATGGTCTAATTTTGCACAGCATAGAAATATTGATGAGCAAGAGGCCTATCAACACATAATTAAAACAGAGATGATTTATGCCTCCTCACTGACCTGGTGTGGTAAAACAGTGACTTCTCCATGTATTGTGCAACCTTACACACAACAAGAAGTAATAAACTGGTAGAAAACTATGGCTGTATTCAAAGCTTGATCCTGAAAACATTTTTGCTGCATGGATTAGTTGGAAATTGCACTGCAAAGAACTTTCTGAAGAGACATCTTTAATTTTCTCTGTTACTTTAGTCATTGCTAGTAAGTGCCCTGCTTAATTATGAATGCTTCATGTTCTCCCAAGGATTTCACCCTTTTCTCCCATCAGGAACCAGAACCACCTTCTCCTGCGAAGGTCTCAAAATACCTTAAAGGAAGAGATGCTCTGTGGGATCTTTTCAAGGTTTTTGCCAGGCTCCTTTAGGTGAGAGTGGGGTTTCACACACCTATTCCCAAAACAGGCAACTGCCACCCTTGTGCACTGCAAATGCCTAAAAACTACCCACGGTGAGTGGAGGGCTCCGGATGCAGATGTACCTGGGGAAGTCGGCTGTGGGGTATCTGCTGCGATGGATGATGTTCCCTTCACATATTTAACTGGGACCTGCTTGGTGTGGGGATTGATTTTACCACATCCTTTAGTGGCAGTTCAGTCTGGCTTGTGATCAGAGCTGAAATTAGAGCCATGTTGTGACATTTGAAAAGGCTGCAGTGAAAACTCTTTAAATGGTATTGGGTCACTGAGAAAGGACAGAGTTGGTGTTGGTGCAGACAGAGCACTTTAAGGAGCTCGGGTGTTTCTAAATAGGCTTCTGCCTTCTTTTTTCCCCTTTTACAAATGGCATTTGATCCCACTCATGTGGAGACAGATGGGAAAACACAGCTGAAGGAGAGCTATAAAGCTCTCTTTCCCTGTTGTAGGAACACACCCGTTCAGGACAGAAGTTCAGGGAAACTCACTTTGCTGAAGAGGCTCATCTAGATGGGCACAAAGACAGGCCAGTGCCCACTGGGCTGAAGGGTTGTCTTTAAGAGAGTTCTGTTGTACAGGGCTGTGATTCAAGGACCATATTGATCCACACAACATCTCTGAAACAGTAGGCTTTGTGTTTCCATCTTGTTCTTATGCATTTCAGAGATTTTTTTTTAGAGTGAGGATGCAGTTTTGGAGGCTGTTGTGTGTCATGTCCCCCATCCACCCCTACCCTCCACAAAAAACAGAGATGCTACTATTTTTCATTAAGAGTGACAACATTGTTTTTCCTACAGGACTTGAAATAGTTGTTTATTTCTGCTATTTCTGAACTCTGTCTGGCTAGGGTTTTTTCCATGCATCACTTGTTACGGTTGTATGCAAAAATCATTGAGAATTATGTCTGCCTCATGCTCTTGTTTTTTATTCATGTCACTAATAATGGCACGGGTTCTGATCACAGTGGCTCAGCATTTAGAGTCAGCCATGTCAGATAATGCTCACATTTTCTTCCTCAAAAGAAAAATGTTTTTCTTTGTCTAGATTAATCGGGTCAAATGAAAAAAATGTTATTTTACAGCCATCAGTGCCTCTGCCTTCCTCTCATTAGAGTCAGTAAACACTTCCCTCTGATTCCTGGAGCCTTTGCATTAGGCCATTGAAACAAAAGGTATTTTTCCATTCTCATAACTTACAGTTACAAAATTTCTGGATTTGATCATCAGTTGTTTTGAATCCAGTTCCAAGAAGAGCAGTTCCCAGACTCACACAATTGTGTTGCGTTTAGTTTGGTTTGGGTTTTTTATTTCATGAGGATGTATTTTTCAGTTCACGGTTTGTTTTCACTCTGGAGTACGGTCACGCTCCCACTTGAAGGCTGCCAGGGTCAGCAGTGATCCTTGTAGAAGTGACCCAACTGCACAGAGAGCCCACAGACCAGTTTAGAGGAAAAGAGATTTCAGGAATAAAGATGAGTCAGAGAAGGATGTAAGTCTGGCTGGGGTCACCAACTGCACTAGCCCACAACATGTGAAAGGGTGATTTGCACCAGTCAATGTTAACCACGGTGAAACAAAGCCCTCCTATTTGCCTTGTTCTCCCTGGCACCCTCACGCTCCCCAGATCTTTGTGCCTTCATTTGACCTACAATATCCACAAAATGAGATGAGCCTGAGATTCATCGTGCTCAAGGATCTGTCATGTTCTGGCTTGATAAAGAGGCATGCCTTTAATCAGAAGGTGCAAGGATGATCCCAGCAGTGTGTGTCTCAAACACCAGAAACATGGGACAAATGGAGGCAGAGTAGGGCAGAAATCCGCTGAGATGCTCTGCCAGGGCTGTAGGCCAGAGCAGCTCCTTTGGCAGCTTTCAGCCACAGCCAGGCTTGGCTTGCACAGGACCAGAAGGACGAATCCAGTTCCCTCTCCACTGCCCTTGGCCACCCCTTGTGCTCGGCAGGCACACACGAGCACCGAGCCCGCATGAAATGACAGCGGATTGGCACCACTCGCCAGCCTGGGACAGCGTGTTAACAAACCCAAGCACATTAAAGGAAGGGCTCAACATTTTCCTGGGGAGCACTGGAATTCAAACAATTGCTTTTAGGTAGTCCTTTTCAGAGAGCCCAGCTGGGAAGACCACCTGCCTTCTCTGGGCCATTGTGATAAGATGGCAAACTATCTTGGAGCGCCTTCCCGCCGCAGGTGGCTGCTCAGCTGGGTCCTCCACAAGCCTTTTGATGTGTTGGGGAATCAAAGGGAGAGACACAAAGAATAGGCAGAAGTCATACATATGAATGTGCACATACATAGACAGTAACCTTTCCTCCTCTGATTACCCTGGCAATAAATGCTTGTGACATCAATACTTTATGATTACGAACCCGCGCTGTTACCAAGCTGCTTTGGAATTGCAGGTGGGGGGAGAGGAATTAATCACCTTAGTCTAAGATACTTTAAATGACAACTCAACTTCTATAAAGTTACAGAAGCTGGAGTGAACACCATACAGATAAGCCATTGGTTCTGGCGGAAGTTTCACATAATACATGTATTTTTTATGTGGCTGCTCTTGGTTGCATGTTCTGCTTCATGCAAAGAAGCACCACGAAGCACTTATGTGTGTTGATGTGTGTATGTGTGTGTGTATGTGTGTATGCACACATGTGTGCACACATTTGTATGTCATATGCATGTTTCGTATGCGCTTTACATATGTGTATATAAATTATATAGAATATGCACCCTTTATATGTATATATTTATGTATGCACACGTACAGAATGCAGAAGTGCTAGTTTGAAGTGCTAGGGTGGTTTAACACTCACAGCTATTTTTAGTTGAGTAAATAAGAGCAGGAAACATTTCTAGCGTCTGAGTTCTCGCCAGCTGTTAAGATCTAGCCGAGCAAGAGGTGTGTGTAAGTTTTGAAAATAGATTAATTAATGTCATATTTTTACTCGGAAATTATGACTGATTTGGTTGATTTTTCCACTCCTCTACATTTCATGCCTTACAGTAAGATTTGCTTTCAAAACCTGGTGTATTTTCTGCAGCTCTGATTGTGGTGTTGAAGACGCAGTTCAGTGGATGCAGGGGCAGATGGGGCCACAAGGACAGACAGAGGGATGGAGACATCACTGTCAAGGAGAAAAAGGGCCCTTTTAGGGTAGATATGCTTGTTCTCTAGCACTTATGCCAGAAGGTGAGGAAAGAAAAATGAGTTTAAGATGGCCAGGGATAATTTTTAGCAATTAAATTTAAATTTAAACTTAAATTTGTAAAACAGACTAAAGTACCCGTCTGTTTTAACACACAACTTTTTTGGGTTATGATGCCCACCTGGCCATGTGCAACACCTACCAGGGCTGTGCAGACTCTTCCCAAACTGCATTCACAGCTAACCAATACAGTATAAATAACAGGGATTTAGCATAACAAAAGGTTAAAAAGCTGAGAGGGAGATGGCTTCATATAGAGAACATGATGAAATCAAACCACAGAGCTTGGGACACTTCGGGCTCTCCTAGGAATGGAAAATACCATCAGCTCCTGAGACCATTTTAGCTTTGGCTGCCCAGGTGTAGAATCATACAATGGTTTGGTTTGGAAAGGACCTTAAAACTCATCTAGTTCCAACCCCTCCATCATGGACAGGAACACCTTCCACTAGACCAGGTTGCCCAGCGCCCCATCCAACCCAGCCTTGAACACTTTCATGGATGGGGCATCCACAACTTCTCAGGGAAGAATGTACTTTCTTTACCCTACCAAAAAGATGTTGCCTTTTAAAATGGTGTTTCTCTGAACATCATTTCTCTGAAGCTGGAGAATCTTTGCAAGGAAAGATCTTATGTTTTAAAATAGGGCATTTGCTCAGTTTGAAAAAAAATCAAAACTGAGTATCAGATGACCATTATAAAATCTCCCAGAAGTCCTTAGAAGGGCAGGGTGGCTGAAACACCCTGAATGTTTCATTGAGCGTGAAACATACCTGGCCTTCGTTCCCAGGCCAGTTATCCTCTGCCATTAGTTTGAACTAGAGGGACTCTAAAAATCTTCCCCTGTATCAGCTGGGAGAGCACAGGGTCCTTTCCTCACAGCCATGGCCCTGCTTATACAGGCTCCCCAGTTTGGGACAGCAGTCTCTGAAGCTGGCCCCAGACCCACGTGTGGTCAGCAGAGAAGTCCCTGAGCTGTGGGGGGCAGGTGGCTCAGGCAGGCAGGGTCTGCCAGTGGTGCCATCACAGGCAGCATCTACAGAGCACAGGGCTGCCCTGAACACCAGGCACGCTGAGGAGAGATTTACTACAGGCACAGACTGTCTGAAGAGGAAGACCTTCCCACTGTGGGGGAAAGAGACCCTCTAGCACTTGGGCTGTCTGCCAAACAGTGGAGCACTCCATCTAGGGAAGATAAGAGTCCAACCAAAGGGTTTGGAGGAGGGGGAACCTCTGGGATTTTTGTTAGCTTTGCGTGAAACTATAAATACTACATTTAAATTAAACATCATCATCATCTGCAATAAAGAAGCAATTGGGAGAGTCGCTGAGTTTCATTTACAAAAAAACCCTACCTTTAAAAATACTCGTTAATAAAATTATTTATTCCAATATTTATATAAAGCAGCTAACAGAACTGTTTTGAGTAATGTGATGTAAAGAAGCAGATACAGAAAAAGATTTGGAGCAGCAAAGATGCAAGATCCCTCGTATCGTGCAGTATTACATTTAAATTTTCTTAACACTGGGAGAGGAGAGAGAGCAAGAACTCAGAGCAATAGCAGTAAAATATTAAAGCTTTGAGAGACAGTGTTGTAGGCAGCAGTTTTTGCAGTCATTGCTATCAAAAGATAGACAGTGAGCTCTGGGAAAAAAAATCTGTTTGGCTGTGATGAAATGCCGGGTAATTTTCTGTCAGTTTTAGCTGAGGAAATTAGCAAATTACTCACGGGCTGCAAGAGGTGGGGAGCAGGGGGAGCCTCATCCATCATCTCCAGAGCAGCCTTCACTTTCATACACTCTCTGCTGTTGTTTCACTGAAGGACCATGTGAAGTCAAATGCAAAAGGTCATACGTAAAATGTTTCAGGAAGGTAGAGGTTTAACCCAAGCAGTTGCAGCCAAGTGTGATGCTAATGGTTTGAGGGATTTTTGTTATGGCTGATGTTCAGAAAGGATTTCCTGAAAGCCTGTCCCTGCACAGGGCTAGAGAGGTTTGGCAGGGTGGGAGTTGCAGCCAGCCAAGCAGAAGGAGACAGTGCAGACAAGCATCAAAGAGGACTGAACTCCAGGGAGCTCAGGGGGTTGTCTTTCCTTCCAGAGCAATGAGAATTAGGTACATAATTAATGGAGATGGCACTATAATCTCAGCTGGGAATTTCCTTGCATTTTAGGTGAAAAGCTAAGGCCTGAACAGTCCAGCCAAATGCTTCTTACTAAGAAATATGTGATGGAGTGGGATGTGTTGGCTGGATTTTGGAAGAGAAGCGATCCATTGCTTTTGTTAAGATGCAAACCTCTGCTCTTACCCAGGCTACTATGGGGAATATCCTGGACTGGAGGAGGGCAGGGAGGGATGAATAATACCCTAGACTAAAGAATTCTATTAGCTAGAGGGAGTGGAAAAAAATGTTAGTTAGTACTAGACTATAACAAGCCTGATTCTCCCTTTATAAAACTAGTGCTGTTCTGTTGCAGCTCCATTGACAGAACAGAGTGTAGGTGGACTGGTGAATCAAACCTTGTGTTTATTTGTAAAAACAAACAAATGATAAAATATTTTTCCTGGCAAAGTAAGTACTACAGACTCAGTCTCTGAAACTGTGACCATCTTTGTTTACAGGAAACATACCAGCTAGATGAAGCGAGGGCCCTTTTGAACCCTCACGCCTTGTAAATGCAGAACAGAAACAGTCAAAAAGCCCTTATTCAGTTTTTCATCAAATATCAAATTGGTATGAAATTAATGGTATCACTTGCTGCCAAAGAATTTTCCAACTATAAATAGACAGGCAGTCAGGTCGATGTAGTCTCAGACAACATAGCAGCAACTCCTATAGTGAATGGTATGGTACTTTAGCAATATTGAAAACTGCAGTTGAAAAAAACAGTTTTTCAACTAAATCCCCTCAAAGAAAAGAGCCCAGAGAATGCTTCAAATTATCACCTTTTCTTACAAACCAGCAGTAATTATTATTTTTCACACCAAGGCTGATACACCTGTAGAGGGGATAAAAAAAACCCCACCAAACCTCAGTCAAAAAATGTGCCAGAGACAACTCTTTTGATAGCAGGCTGCTTTGCTTTTTTCTGCTGTAAAGGATGTAAATGTTATGTTGCCTCCTGAAGTGACTGCTAAATTTACAGGAGAATGGTCTGGATGCCTGTGCATCAGCTTTCCAAATAACCTAAATCAATCTTTTTCATATTTTGTCTTTTGTGCTTCTTATTTGTACTCTTAAACTGTGGTCAGACCTCTGAGTAAGAAGTTTATAGATCTCTGGTAGGAAAAGGAAAGTGATTATGGGAAAACCAGTACTTCCCGTTTCTCACAGATGATACCCTTCTTGCCCTTTTCACAGAAAACTGTTTTCACAGTAGATCACATTAAAGTCCACCAAATCAGAGGTAAAGATGAAAGTACATTAGTATGAGAGCTAAAGGAGAAGCTCAAATGTTGCATGAATCCTATCGATCCAGAATATCTATAATGTGCTTTCTCAGTTCAGTTCATTTCTCTGCCCAGAGCACAATCCAGAGTTATTTCACAAAGCCTCATTGATTTTCCTGTCTTCTCAGCACTCTCCAAAGACAGGGGAGAAAGCCAAGCACAGAGTGGATGGTAGGAGGCCAGGGCCAGCCTGCTGCAGAGGGAGTTGCAGACAGTGCATTGCGTGCTGCTGCCCTAAGGATGTCCTCCCTCGTTGGAAGCAGGAGACTTTCAGACAGGCAGTGTTTAATCCCCAGGCAAGAAGCTTGGGATCCATTTGGCATGGAGAACAGTAGGAGGTCAGTTCATCGTATGAGATCAGTTCAGTCAGTCCTGGGAGGAACAGCCCTCTCCTGGTGAGGCCAGGCCCGCTACCCTCGCTGAAACTCCGCACAAGCTGGCAAGGCTGGGCTGGGCTCCCCCATCTTCTGGGACTAACACCTTGGCCAGCTGCTATCTCCTCTCAGATATGGTTGTGGTGGCTGAATCAGGTAAAAGCAGAGTAAATAGTAAGTGGCAGCTGCAAATTTCTGGCCTCCTGTTATTTTTAACTTGTTTTTCGTGAGTCCTTTTACTCAGATTTTGAATTAAAAGTGAGAGAGAGGCGAAGTTTTCTTCGGTCTCAGATGTTTATTTTGTCTTATCTATAGCAAGGCTACACAGCTATAGCCTCAGAGTTAACAAGGCAGAAAAGGCGAAGAGTTCTCACTGCCAAGGTCATTTATATCTCAAATTATCCAATTAACAAATGCCAACTAATTTATTTTTACTTTTAACCCAGAAACTATTCAGCTATGGTCCGCACTGCAGACTTTTTCACCCAGTGACAGAACACCTAGAAAAGTGAAGAAGAAGGAGAAAAGAAAGAACAAGAAGCCTACACCCAAAATTCTCCATGTTGTTACACACACATTTATATATAAATACTACTGAGTTTCTACATTTCTACATATTCCACCCAGTGACATAATTTTATTTACACAGTAACAATCTCAGTGTTATCACACAATTTAGGAAGTTTTTGCCAAGGTCAAATGCGGTATGCTTTTGAAGACCATTGCTTGTCAGCGCTGAAAGACTGAAACTCTCAGAACCTGGGGTTCCAATAGGCAGCAAGGTATGGGAGTGGTCATTCACCTCTCAGCAGTGCTTTGCAGCATTCACAGACCTCTTCTGCCCCGTATCCTCAGCCTGCAACCCTGCAACCAACCAGTGCCCCATCACTGAATCGTAGAATCATTTAATTTGGAGAAGACCTCTAAGATCATCAAGTCCAACCATTAACCCAGGACTGCCAAGTCCACCACTAAATTGGGTCCCTAAGCACCACATCCACAGATCTGTTAAACAGTTCCAGGGTTGGTGACTCAGCAAGGACATTGCCTCCCTTCCCTGTATCCCAAGGAACATCACTCCCTTCCAGCCCAAGCACCAGTCTGGCTTGCTGCAGCTCTCATGGCTGTCATTCCCTTCAGCCACCTGCAATAAGCTCATCTCACGCCTCTTGCAGTGGTTCCTCAGATGTTGCCCAGGGATAAGCAAAGGGGGAAAAAGGCACGGAATAGGTGTAGGTCAGAAAGGTGAGGCATGGTAGAAGGTGGCAGTACAGGTCTCTTCAGAGAGGCTGGGAACACCTTCTTTGGTGGACATAATCCCGCCAGCCTGATTTAAGGAACCTGAGCACCACCTATTCCAAGACCAGGCTGGCTCTTAGATAGCTGCAAGCCCCAAGACACACACACATTGCTTAGCCAGACTCAGCTCTCATTCCTGGCCAGACAACACTTCCTTGGAGCTACCAACCGCTCACTGCACCAAGACAGAGCTCATATGGATGGGTCCAGTGGGTTGCATTCTCCTGGGATGGGCATCATTTCTTGAAACCTGCAGGTGGTCACCTAGTGGTTTTTGAGAGGCAGAACATGGATGTTATTTGGTAAATGCAGGCAGAGCACTGCCAGCTGGAAGGAGGTGCTTGGAAATTACTGTAGAAACAAAGTGATGAACAAGTACAAAAAATGCTCAGGATACTCTGGGAGGAGTAAGAAATCCACACCCGACCCCGTGGCGAGGGTGAATGAATAATTCCAGCACAGTGGGGCATGAGTCAGGTGGCAGGAGAGGTATAGGCTCTTTCTTTCCTGGGTCTTCTGACTCAGGATCAGCCTGCTGCTGCCCAGGGACCATCCTTTAAAGGCATTGCCTTTGGGCATCACTCTTCTCTGAGTGAAACAAGTCACAGAGTTTCTCTAACACTGCCAGAAATTCAAAGCAGCTACTGTAAGTCAACTAAATGCTAATTCCCCAAAGGTTAATTAAACTGAGCGGGACTTGCAGATGAAATGCAACAGCTGACTGCTGCAATTAACTCTGGCATCACGGTTAGCATTAGGTGGCATTCCAGTGAGGGGGAGCTCCTCAGATGGGTTATTTTGGCACTTAGTCCCTTGAGGGGGGGCTCCTGTATCTATCAGTCGTTTCCTTCTTGCCTGCCTTCAGGAGATGGAAATTAGTGACACCCAATTCAGTCAAGGGAGGAAAAAAAAAGTGTTGCTTCTCTTCAACCTCTCAGAACAGACGCTTGTAAACACTGAGTTATAAAGTATGAGGCTCCATTTAAACTCAGTTTTCTAACCTAAATGCAATAGGTAAATCCTGTTTAATACTGCCAGACTGAAAAACAGTTTTGTGGGCTTGGAGAGGCTGAGGCCAAAGGAGGGCTTTGCAGACAGCAGCAGGGAACACAGAGGAGGGTGGGGGTTTTACCCTTAAGACATTGACATTTAGTCCCAACACAAGCATTCCTTGTTGTCTTCCACAAACAGAGCTGGAGGCAAAGAGCTGGAGGATGCAACTTCCTGAGGTCCACACCAGCTCCTGCAGGCAGCTCTGAGCTGACTTTTGGGGGCCTGTTGGGACCAGATGAATAGTTATTGTCCCCAGGAGGTACCGGCCACACAATAACATCCAAAAAAATCTTACACTTGCTGTTTTTTAATACAAATTTGAAATACAGAAATAATTTTTTTTATAGAAATATGTGGAACAATTACATAACAGCTGCATGCAATTACTACATCAGATGATGTGACATTTCGAGAAATGAAGTAATGCGATTTTACAGGTATAACAGAAAAAAGAAAAAGAGATTTTTTTTTCTCTTCAAATACAAAATTTAAACTCCTGAGTTCAAAACACCCCTCTTCCCCCCTCCCCCGCCCCCCCTTTTTTTTAAATTTTGGTAGAATTTCCTTTTAAAATACAGGCGATGCTTGATCTTTCAATTCAGGTCACACCAGTTTTTGGCCATCTGGAGACAATGGGATTTAAAAAAAACCCAAAACTAATAAGCAATCACATGAGCAAAAGTATGAAGCCTGTACTAAGACCTTGTGCCTTGAGGTAAAAACCTCTTTTCTCTAGGATGAGCAGAGCTTAGAGCACAGCCTGGAACATCCAGGGGCATTCTTTGTCGCTTTTTCCCACTCTTATTTTTACTAATATAACTAGTGGAAACTTCCTTTCTGAAACTTCATCCTGCCAAGTGCAATTAACATTGACCAATGGCTCCAGAAGTTCCTGATGGGCACCCAAGCGGGACTGTTGGGTTCAGATTAGTTCCTTAGGCTAATGCACAGCACGGTTTTCAAGGTGAGGTTGTAAGAAAGGCTGTGGCAAAAGGCAGGGGGTAAATGTGTAAATAAACAATATATAATGCATGTCTTGGAATCAAGGGCTGAAAAGAAGAAAAGTTTTCCCTTCCTGTTTCAACACCAAACAAGCTTTTTTTATAGTCTGGAGGTTTCCTTCTTCATCAGGGCTTCTCCCCTTGAATAAGATTTCTCCGTGAGTCTGATGTTTTTGTGCTCTCTCTCTCTCTGGCCTTCATTCCCTTGATGTCTGGCAAGGCTGGTGTACAGCCAGACTGTCCTGAGGTGGTCGTATCATGAGGGAAGGGGATGATCAGCATGGGGAAAGGGAGATGCCTGGCTGGAGGATGTTGGAAGAGAGAGAATGAAGCCTTTCTAACCACAAAAGACAATAACACTGCTCTGATTCCTCTGACTTTTAACTGGACAACAGGAGAGCCGTTTCCATCCTTTTTACAGCCCATCAGTCCGTGAAAAGCACCATAGGCTCTGAAGTCCTCAACTTTGATGCTTTTTATATAACCTTTGTGCTATGGTCGCCGTGAGCAGCTATCACTGAGGTGATTAAATGGTAACAGTGAGCAGCCTGCATAAAAGTCTGATTCCCACAAGTGTCATTACAGCGTTCAAGACCCCTGCCTTGCCCCTGCACCAGGCCTGCCACGCAGATCAGTGTGGAGACAGACCAGACCTCTCCAGGAACCTGTTCCTATGAATCCTTGGATCATAAGAAGACATCACACACTCAATAACCATCACTCCATCCTCTCCTGCCAATCTCTCTCCTTCAGCATAACTAGGCAAGGATGCAAAGAGATTCAGCCTTCATGAGAAGGTGGCCTGAGAAAGCTGGTCCAGGCTCTCCAGCTTGTAAATTAACTCTATTCTGGTGCATCCACAAGTTTGTTTTGCTCAGTTAAGGCCTGGAGGGTCATGAGATACCAACAAACAGCCTTCAGTGGTTTGTTTTTTCCATTTAATTTGGTCTCCAGTATCGTATTTCCCTTGAATCATATTTTCCTTTGGGCAGATTTTGTTCTAAAAAAATCTGGAATTACTCATATCTACCTAGGGGAAGCAGGGCAAGGACAGGTATAGGATGTCACAGAGATGCCATCAAACTTATTGTATGTATTTTCCCTAGAAAAAAGTAACTCAGTGTCTGCATTCCTGAATGGCCTCCCAAAGACCCATAGAGTTCCATTTCAGCCAATTTATGTGCACTGTCTTCCTGTGCATGTGGTCTGATGTCTTTATCAGCCAAACGTATTCAGCTCCTGATTATGAAAGCTTAATAAGTTAATAAATAATGTACTCCTTATTTTTAGATCTATGTATTAACACTCTGCATAGCTCAAATGGCATATGGATGCCCAAGAGTACAAAACATTCATAAGCCTTATTCCTCTGCTTTTTGATAATCCCATTTCCTCCTGCTGAGAACATTTTCATCCTTGTGATTGCTTTTATGTGGTCCCATTCTCTTGCATGAAAGCAGATACCACAAACAGTATTTGAGGAGGCTGAAGGACCAGTGATGTGAAAATTGCCTCAGTGTTAATTCTATTTTCTAAATAAAGGCACTTTTTTTCTGGATTACAAGGACAAGACAGCAGAAGGTGAATGGTACTGATGCTTTTATTCTTTTGCAACAGCTTCTGCAATATATACTTGGAACTGCTGTGAGGGGACAGATTTTTATGTCATGAAGCCTCATGTACAGGCATTTTACCTACAGGCCATTTCATCTTTCATGATGGTGAGGAAAGAAATAATGAGTGTTTACACATATAGGGATATGAAGGGAGACAGAGACAGAGACACATGCATACATGCACTGCAAAATGAGGTCTTTGTGAAAAGCACATTACTGCTCTTGAATTGACACCTTCTGTCTTTCCAGAGGAAAGGCTTGTTCTGGGCAAGAGGCATGATGTTTATTATCATCCTTCTGTCATGTGCTAATCCTATTCCCATCCCCAGGTGGAGTTTTTCTGAGGTTATGCTTACAGTCAAGTGGCACTGACTTGCTGCTGCTGTATTTCAGTGTATAGTGGTGATGTAATGGCTGTCACCCATTATTATTTTTTTTTTATTTGATACAGTATCTGTTAATATGGAAACTCTGTGTTTCTGTCCACAGACAGAAACATTAGTGTCTACTGACACTAATTTTCCATGCCAGGGTGCGGGACTCATTTTTGTAAGACCTCCTTTGCATGCCATGGTCCTGATAGATGGAAGCCTGTGCATTTTGATGTGGGCAAGGAATAAATCCACCTGGGGGAAAAGGAAACACAATTAAAGCTCCCAATGTAACACCACTGCCAAAATTCTACTGCTATTTCCCAGTATGCATGGAGATGAATTACAGGTAAAATCAAAGGTTTGTTTTGTCACTTCTGTAGACTTTTAGCAATAACTTTTGAAACTCGAACAGAATTTTAAAGGAAATTTGAACAATGGTTTACAAAACTCTAACGATGTTTTACCATTTTCCTTTAAGAGCTTCTGCAAGAACTAGTCTTGTCCATAACACACCCACGGAAGTCTACAACTTAGTAAAATCAGAGAAGGAGGAGTGTGGTGGTCCTTTTAGGTGCCAGGTAAGCATTGCATGTGACCCTCTCTTTTAGTACGCTCTGCCTCCCGTTGCCTCCTAGTTTTCTCTCTTCCTTGCTCGTGTCATGACTTGGAGACACCACAGTCCTTCAGGAACAAGATTGCCATGGATGCAAGGTCCCACTACCCTCACAAAAGGTCACTGAGGTTCTTGGAATTCAGACACTCTCAGGCTCAAACTGTTGAACTGGGTAGTACAAAGTCCTGTCAGGAAAGGCAAGAACTCTTATGGGACCTAAAAATGGGGAAATCTCCTGGCTCCATGAAGAAACCTTCACTGTGCTGTAAATCCCATGGGCTAAAAAACTAGGACAAGTTAAGCATTTGAGCTTTCTCCTTGGAGTTATAATGTTCCTGAAAATGTTGGTTTAAGATTAAGATAGAAGTTGGTGTCCATTAGATGGGAGAAAATAGTCCCTGGGTCTTGGGGAAAGGAAGTTGTGTGGAAGAGGTGAAAGGAAAAGTGAACCATCCTGAAAAAGTCACCGCGTAATGTCTAAATGGGTATCTCCTTGACCACTGCATCCTGATTTCCTGTGGCATATAATTGCTTTCCTATAACTATCTCGTAATTTTCTCCTCTGAGGAGTATCTAATGTTTGAAATAGAGACAGTAGGCTTGGACCTGAAGGAAATTTTGCAGGGCAAGTGGTTGTGTGTTTTTTCCAACTATATTAACTGATTTACTGATAAAAGGACCACACCTTTACCTATTTCCATGACTATTTTTGTCTGTTTTCATGCAACCTGTAGAAAGTTAATGTTAAGCTTTCTGAACAGCTATCAAATCTGTTGGAAACTGAGACTCACACACATACCATCAACAGTTATCAAATGGGGCAGACTGAGCACAACTGTGCAAGACTTCATTTGGAAGCCAAATTAAAAACCATTTAAATCTGGGACAGAAGCTCTCAGAGTTTTCTGACCCAACAGATTTAATATTGCAGAAGAAGTGGTGATTCCAGCCGAAACTCTCCAAAAATGCTTATATAATCTTCCAGCTCTTAGTGCATGTCATCTTGGCTCCCTCAAGTGGCTGGTCCCCGAGAGTGGACACTTTCCTCCTGTTCCACAGCACGACTGCATTTCTCGCAGCACAGGGGTTTGAGGTCTCTGCTTCAGTGACCGCGGCAGCAGGCCCTGCTAAAGGGTAGCGTGTGCTCCTGTGCAGCCAGGGTGTGTAAGAAATTGGTACCCAGCTCACCACAGTTCTCTGGTCTGATCATCCAAGAAAAGACTGAAGGGAGGAGGACAGTTCATATGTTTTTTCATGTCTTTTTTCTTTTTCTTGACATCCTCTAGAGAACTGCCTTGGTGTTAGCACTTTTCTCTAAATTCGAAGACAGGTCCTAATGGTTTTGCTGCTGATTGTGGTAAGCCTTCATTAGCTGTACTAGCTGAGATCTGCTCTAAAAAGGCTGGCTAGGGACCCATGAGACCACATCCTGGCAGTGACCTCCTGAAGTTCAGCAAAAACAAATGCAAAATCCTCTCCTTGGGACAGTCCTGGGGCTGCCTGTGAGGAGCAGTTCTCTGGTAGAAGAGTAGATGAATGCAAGGCATTGCAAAAAAAAAAAAAAAAAAAAATCAGGGCACAGGCTGCAGCAAGGCATACTTTGGACAGAGGAAGAAAAAATTCACCATGAGAGAGGCCAAGTGCTGGAGCATAGATTTGTCAGTAACTGTCTGGACAAGGCCCTGAGTGATCAGCTCTTTGACTTTGGCTATCCCTGCCATGGATTGAAGCGGGATCAGATGATTCCAAGCTTTCTGACCTCTGTTATTCTATAATCCATGAAGCATGTGCAGGGTCTGAATTTTTCTGTAGTTCACTGCAGGATCGCTTCCAGGGTACTTACACACCTCGGTGCAGACCCTATCACCCAGCCAGCCCACAGCTGGGCTCAGCCCTGCTCTTGACCTCCCTCCCTCCTCTCTGTCATGCTGTGCAGGGAGTCAAGCTTTATCCTAAGTTCTTCAGCCAGGTTTTGGCCAAAAATACACCTAACCTCCAGTGGCTGAGGCCACAAAATTTTACCTTATCCTCTTATCTTAAAATACAACTGCTTTTAGTCCCATGGATCTTAGAATGCAGTGACCCCTCAGCACTGCCCCTGCTGCTCAGGCTGACTGTGCTGTCCCCACCGCATGAGAGGCTGCCAGAGCACTGGGCAGCACCGAGTTCCCACGAGATGCTGCTACAGCACAAACCACACTGGACAAACAGACAAGTCCTCCAGGAGTGTTTCATCACACAAAGAGTGAGGATGCAAGGTAAATTCAAAAGGGCATGAGCCTAGGTTTTTTGCAGGAAGTTCCAGTGCAAGAAGGTGGAAGTGGGTCACCTCTGCCCTGGTGACAAGGAAGGCTGTTTATGTTCCCTGGTACGCACACTTCTGGTGAGATAGACCCCTGAGTTTATCTCCTTTTGAAAAGAAAACTTTCCTATGTCACCTTTAATTTATTAGGTCTTTCCTCAAAGAGAGGCCTCATCCTACAGCCCCTTGTCAGCCACAATTTATCTTCTCTGTTTTAAGTTTTCCATGTCCTTACAGGCAGAGGTTTTCCAGATTTCTTCAAGGACATATAAAGATTTCTCATCAATGCAATATGTGTTGTTTTAGTCTCATGAAATAGGAATGCAGCTTCATCTGTTCAGTTTGAAGATCAGATGGATGGTAACAGGAATGGGTACATAAAGCAAGGAGAAAACAGTAATACAAATGCTGAACCTGAAATTAACTTGCCCTTTTCATATCATACAGTAAGACTTCCTGAGCATTTACTAAATAGCCATACTTTTAAGCTAAAAAGCCCCTAGCACAGCTTATCCCTGCTTGTGAAATGGCTTCCGGCTTCATTTAGAAAACACAGGAGATGCTGCAACAGGTGCTGAACAGACTTGTGAGTTTTCTCTTTTGTCACTTTTTTTTGCTGGATGAGAACTAGGTGTAGACTGAAAATATGTGACATGCTTCTTTAATCAGTGTGGGAGTTGCCCTGCTTTGATTGAAATTCTAGTTCAAATCAGCACTGACATTTGAAAGAAAATATCCTGATCCTCTTCACTTCCTATGCATTGCTTTGCATCATGGCATGATCACAGAGTGCACAAGCTGGAATTTTTTCAGATGCAAGTAAACTGGAAGATGTGGGATGTCCCTAATGAGTTCCAACCTCTACTGACATGACCAGACTGGAACCCTTCCAAAGTAAAGTAATCTGATGGATGGTGCCAGCTTTGGTCCTTGGTACCGGTTCCATCACTCTGCAGATCTACTCTTATTGCACTTCATTGTGTGCTAATGTAGACAGCTATCTGTCCACCAAATTTCTCCTTTCGGCTCCTTGTGCACGGCAGAGTCTTCATGACAAGCTGGATAGCAGCTTACTCAAATAGTAAAGGTGAAAGGTTTTATGTCATCTTTTGCCTCTCTGCTCTTAGGATACACACGTGTGTCACGGGTGTGGGTGGCAGCTTCAGACAGAGTTCATTGGGGAAGCCCTGCCACTGAGTCACAAGGTGCAGAAAGGACCCCCCTTGCTTCCAAGCTTCTCAGAGAGGAGTCTGGGTGCAGCTGGATCCCATCTTAGCCCCAGACTTTATCAGAGGTTTAAATTACTTAATCCAGAGAGATTAAGGATGGAAAATGAGATATATTTATAAGAAGTGAATTATTTATTGTGACCAATGACTAGACAAAAAGTATGAGAGTGGACTGGACTTCTACAGAATAAAGAGATTGACTGCCAGCTTCATGTCTCTGGCTGCCTTATTATTGGGATGTTGATTTGGGGTTGGTGAGCCAGACCCATTTTAGCATAATTCAGCACCAAAAGCAGCACATTATGCCTCCTCTCAACCCTCCACTGGCAGCTTCCAAAGCAGGGCATTGTTTGAGTTGTTTGACCACAATCCAAGAGTCGTGCTACAATATGCGAATAGACCAGTAGGATTAGAAATGGAATGAAGATACTCAGGTCCTGCACTTTTAAGGAATTAGGTGATAAGACCAGGATATTTTCAGACATCAGTTTAGGCTGTTGCACATTTTGAGACCTCTAATCAGAATGACATGGTATTATTCCAATCCATTAACAGTGGGGAGTTGCAGTGTGTTTGCTGAGGACTTGTACTACCAGTGACATATGCTGAATTTGTAATGCTCAGCAACTCGGAATATATAAATAAATAAAATCATTTTGCCCCAAACATCTGGCTTTGGGTTTTGGTCTCTGGCTTTAGACTTCTAAGAGGAAAAACACTGGTCAGCACCCCCTTAGTAGTCTTCCCTTGGTCTCTGTGTGCAATGCATCAAAACAGAATAATGTGTGTAAAGGCTGGGACTGGGCTCTGCCACTGTGAGTAAGAAAGGTGAGGGACATTTTATTCCCAAACCTTGGACAAGCCTGCCTGGGACAGCGTGGCCCCACAGTTACATGCTGCAGCCTGGTCTCAGGTGTCCAGCAGATTTCTGTGTCCCTGCAGTGGAGTGTGACAGCCCCCATCAACCAGAAAGTCCTGTGGGCATGCAAGTGCTGGAGGGAATTGTCTCCAGGCTTTGCTGCTGCAGAGGTTAACCAGCCACCTGCCCAATCCAGCCAACACTTCACCATTGCTAATTAATCAGTTAAAAAAGCACTTTTCTGCTCTTTAAGGTGTGATCAAGTTTCTGCAGGCACATGCTACTGACTCCCTGGAAAGACCAAAGACAGACTCTAACGTTGCCAGCAGCCTTGACTTGCCTGGATAGGGGTTTAAAATCTTCCTTGAGAAGTCAGGAGATCACCATGTTTATCCTCTGAAAACACTTCCCAGCCGAAGTGTCATTCCAAAAGGCAGCCTGTGAGAGAGCCTGAGCATATAGTGCTGAGTGCTGTCATGCAGGAAAATGGATAAAGTTGGATTACATGCATAAAGCAGCTCAGTATTACTCTTGTGTTTGTCATGAGATTAAATTCCTGCCGTATCTCACCCCATTTGCGTCTTTGTGGTGAGAACAAAGCAAAGACCAGCCCCAGCTCTGCCAAATAAGTCTAACAGGGTTTTGTGTGGGCATAGATGAGTGTGTCTATCTTTGCTTTGTTTCAAGTGCCATCTCAGTTATTTATTTCTGAATGTCTTCTTTTTTGTTACCTGCTCCCTATGCCAACATGAAAAGAACTAATTTACCTCTTCAGCTCATCCGCCATTCCCATCACTGTGGTGAAAGGACAACAGGCTGTTCAATCACCTCGCTAATGCCGCCAGGCAGACCACACTCTGCTCTGTTTTGGTGGGCCAAAAGGAATTCATAACTCTTTCAAAAGTGCTCAACACATGGGCTAATAGAAGGTCACTCCAGACATTATTCCAATGCATAAAAACATGAATGCTGGAGATACCATCAAGTCCACACAGACCTGCGCAGCAGTAGCTTTTGACAGTGAACGAAACACAAACCAAGCAAGAGAAATGCCTCCATTTTTGACCTCCTGGAAACTCAGTTGTGGCTTATTCCTGAAACCATTTAACTGCCTTAGACTTGAGTGGGCTCCTCAATACACAGCTGTGACATCTGGAACAGTTGCTGACACCAGGATAAAGAAGGAGAACAACAAACACTTGCAAATGTGCACTCAGGATCCCGGGGAGAGAAAGGCTTGCAGACAGTGATGAGGTGGAGGAGAGGCAAGACCTGATTTGGGGTGTAAGCATACAAACCCTCCAGTGCACAGCTTGAGTGGCAGTGAGGGGTGCATGGCTGTGCTGGGGGTGCCCATCTTACATAAAATACTGATGGTGGGATATTGGATATGAGAGCAGAGAACAGGTCACCATGATGACCTGAGAGGCAAAATCAAGGAGCAAAAAAATAGACTTAGTAAAGCAGCCCAATTAATGTGGAAAGCCACAGCACTGCCACTAGAGTAATGTGGTACAGTTCCATGAAGCCCTGTGAGAATCAGGGTGCCCTGAGGGCTGGGGAATTGCCCAGTATCCCCTGTGACACAGACTCGGGGGAGCTTAGCTCCTCACAGGATGGCAGATAGCTCCATTATAACCAAGAATATCAGTATTTCTGCTGCAAATGCAAATTTCTGAATGCAAAGCAAAAGGAAAACAGTAGATCTTTGCAATGTGCCAAAACACATTTTTCTTCCATCATAAATGGATGGCTTTTTTCAGCGGAGTTTCAGATGGAACCAGAGCCTGGCCTAGGCCTGGCACATACAAAGTGCCAAGTCTCATTAAAATGCACACTGGGTACAATTCAGCAACACTGATGTTAATGAATATATATGTGGTACCTGGGATTTTAGGCAGACTCCCTCTCCATCTCAGGAGCTTGTCTTAAATTCACTGTGCCCATACATCAACTGGCTGTGGAAGCCGGGGAGAAAGGCACACTGCCTTCCTGCAAAACAGCACTGCTGACTGTGCCTCGTGCCTTACAGCGCTGAAACACGAAGGCAGTGGGATCACAAATACCCTGCTGCAACCATTACCAACCCTCATTAAAAGCTGAACTGTGAAAAAATGAACAGTTTAGTGCAACAGCATGAGTATGGCTCAGAGATGCTAGCATCGAGGAGTGAAAAAGGAGGAGGAAATGCCCTTCATCAAAAGGCTGGTAAGTGTATTTTTAGGAAAAGGAGATCAAGGTTGAGATGCATATAAAAGTTACAAAAATGCAGAATTAGCCAAGCTTCCATGTGGAGAGGAGGGAATAAATGCACTTTATTAAGTTGTTTCTAAAATTGGAGTAGATGAGATAAGCCTTGAAGGAGACACTCATTTAAGATTGATGTGGAATAAGTGCTGAGAGATAGCTGTTGAAAGGACTGCCATAAACCAGTTCTCCAAGCTGTCACTCACTGACACTTCCCAGTGTTTTCTAATAAAAATAATCTGTTAAAATCAGACTCTGGAGACAGCTTGTCTTTGACTGCCAGTGTAATTTCTCACAATTGTTTCACATAGTAAATGGTTTTGGAATAAGCCAGGGATTGTTTGAAGCAGAGACAACTTTGAGGCAGATTTTTAAGTTACTGCTATTTATACTGGCAAAGCACTTTATACTGCTTTAAAACAGAAGAAAGAAAATGGCCACAAGGAAATGACAACCAGCTAGTTAGACCTGTTAAAGCTGCTGATAGATAGTCCTCCCACAGAGATATTCGCTGTACCATACAGCTGTGGAGAGACATAGCCTTGTGCTTGCATGGGATTACGTCAGTCCTGGAGACAATGAAATGGTTATAAGCCCACAGGATAAACCAACAAACAGGAACTGCAAAGTACTCTGCAGCCCTGGTGCCAACACACTGCTGAAATCCTTGCTGACACAATTACTGTGAAGTTTACTACCTAGGGCAACGAAGGCTACATCGAGCAGGAGAGGGTGGAGACCATGAGCAGCCCAGCTGACACAGAAGTCATCTTTAACTCTTCCATATTAGTCACGATTTTGACTTTTCCTAAGCCCTCTTCCTGCCTTTCATAACCTTGAAATGATTGCCAGCAGGGTTCAACTGCAGGAATACTTTCAGCTGTAGAACTGTGCAACAACAATCTCTACTAAAAATAAAAAAGAAATACTAATATTTTGATAAGGTTGATATAAGCCACATCTCCGCTATCTGGGAACAATTCTGCTGTTTTCCACTAAAGAAAAATGCTCATCATCTATGAAAATATTATGGTTGATTCTAAATGAGGCTTTTAGGTGGTTCCACAAAGTGCAGTAGGTTGCCTTGTTGCTATAGCAGAGGATGCTTAGAGAAGCTTTTATGTGCATTTTGCTAAGGGACTTGTTCCTTATGGGCCATCCTCAGCAGCAGCAGGATGGCCTGGCTAATGCAGCTCCAGCTGCTGCTGCAGGACATGGGAAGTGTCAGGTTACTTCAGACCAGTGTAAACCCTAAATGCCAAAAGAAGGTAAAGGACAGCCTGGACATCCTTTGCTTGGGGATTCCCCTTGGAGAGAGAGAGGGGCTGCGTGAGCTGGCCAGCAGGAATTCACTGCTATAAATTTCTGAGTGGTCTGCAGGCTTATGTTCCAATTATTAAGTGGCTTTCTATGGGCAGACTATGGGTACCCAGGTGTGGATAGTCCACTCTAACATGGAGGTGACATCCATGACTCCAACCCACAGCCTCTCCAGGACCAGCTTTCCCAATAATCTCTTTCTCCCAACTTGTCACGGATGTATCTTTTGTATGGCTCACATGATGTTTGCAATGTGCTTTGCAGTGGACAGAAAGGAGTTATATAAATGCAAATTTAATGTATTCATTTATTCTATACTGAAGGTTGCACTGAAGGCCAGGTAAATTACACCCACGGCATCTGCCAGTCTGCTCTTAGAGTCATCCACTTCAGGAACAAAAACTTCCCATAGAATTTGTTAAATATGATTTTCTTTTGTTAGCCCTTGCAGACTATTTTAATCAAATTACACTTCTCCAGGTGTTTTCCATCCGGCTGGACCCAGTAGCTGCTGAATTCAAGGACCCTGATTCATTACTACCTGCGTCATTTGCTGACCTTGCCACGAGACTACAGTGGCAGCATAACAAGGTCCATCCGTCTAGTGCAGCCCCCGCTCCTCACACCTCGTTGCTGAGATCCCCAGGAGCTGAATCCTTGCCCTGAAACTTTAACAATCTGCAGCAGGAGCAAGTCCTTCATCACTCACTCTGGTTTTACCCAGAGTCCCATTATTATTTCTTTTATTCCCACTGAAAGTGTAAGGCTGTCCCCAGCATTGCTCTCATTATCCCTCTGTGAACACTGGAAAAAGAACCTATTTACATTTCCTGATGTGCTTAGTATTCCTGTCATCACGATCTCCCTGAGCCTGCCCTGACCTTTGCAATGACATTTTCAGCAACTCTATTCCCAACACTTTTTCTTTGTTGCTATTTCCTGTGCAATTTTGCTTCATTTTGCCTGTTCTATTTTTGTTATTATATTCTTCTTTGTTCTTTTATGCTCTCCTGTATAGATCCCTGGCCGCAGTGATGGCCCGGTGGCCCTTCCAGACATCGTTTGCTCCCTGCCACAAGCCTCACTGTGGTCTGTAATGCTGCTGGGTATTGAGTACAGGGAAATTAGGGTCTGCTATGAGTGAGGCTCAGCACATGGAATGAAGTTTGGTTTGCGTTACCTGGGAGAGATCAGCTATTCCACTGCTGGGATGTATGTGCCACTGGCCTCTTGCAGGGATGGGATGTCAAGAGAAAGACTGAGCTTACAACTGCTGGCATCACTAACGCTGCTGTTTTGGCCTCAGGCTAAACTCAGCTGTGAGATCTGAAGCTGTGTGCACCTGTGTCCCCTCAGCTTGTCACACCTCTCTGCTTCTGTGTCTCAGGGCCCACAGTGCTGCACACACTTCAGACCCCGAGGGAGCCTATGAGATGCAGGAATACAGTTTGCTTTAGGCTATTTGGGAAAAATCATTTGCACTGGTTGTGGACCTCTGGTTTTGTTTTGAGGCTCAAACTCTCAAGCCTTGTCAAGTCCTTGTATGGGTTTGTCTGTTGGGTCAGTATGTAGTGGAGTCAGACCTTCAGCTGCCATAAAAAAGTAAAACTTCAGTGAGGGCAGTGGATTGGCAGTGATTGACGTTGGCACAGCTGATTGTGCACAAGAAGGAAGTTTATTATATTCCTGAGAATGAAAGATACATTCCCTGGAAAGCAGATAGGAAACCTATCAGTTACTTATTAGGACATCCTTAACACCACAGTCTTTCAGTCATCCCTCCTCCTTTACCACTGTAACAGAACTGATGTGGTTCAGGATGGCACCTACTTATTATTTTCATTATCTGTTTTCCCCTTTCTTTCTTCTTCCCTGGCAGGCATTGTTTAACCAGCAGTGCTGCTGGAGAAAATTGGTACTCTGGTTTTGTGCTATCAGTGAGTGAGTTCCTCATGGCTCAGAAAGAACAAATGCTACTCCTGCAAAGGTCTCTCCAAATCCCTGAAAGAGGCACCCTTAATCTCTGGGAGCACCTTGGGGAAGCAGCCTGAGAAAGACAGATGCAGAACAACACCATTAACAGCCTCACTACAGCAAGGGAGGACCCAGAGAACCACCTTGGCTAAAGCAGCGCCAGGGTTACAGTGAGGAAGAGTGAGGAGAGCAGGAACAATACAATTTCATCTGGGCAAGCTGAACAGCAAAAGCTGATGTTTTTCCATAGCTGAAAGCTGATATTACGGTGACACAGCTCAAGGGACAAGCCATTTCTCCCCTGAAACCAAACAAAACACTTTTGGGTTTCTGATGATTTTTGTAGCCTCACAACTTAGTCTCTGTTTCCAGAAATAGGTGGAGTGCAACAATGCAGGTAACAGTTCACACATCTGACTGCTGCTGTGGAGGGAAAGGAGTTGAAAGACACAGGGAATTTTCTAAACAATTCCTTGAAAAACAGATGGGAAAAACAGATCAAATAAATCCAACAGAGATAATGCACCCACCTAAGAGCACAGTGCCATCCTGTCCAAGAGCTTTGTCTTTAATTATGTGACTGCTTTTATCATCAGTGGGAACACATATCTCCCTCTGGTTCAGTGAGGGAGGTTTGTGCTGGCCACGTACCAGTGTCCACACACGGCTGCCACACACAGATCAGACACTTCACACCAGCTTGATTTGGTGAGATCCCTTCAGCTTTCCATGCCAGCTTCAGTCTGGAATCACCATTCCCTCAAAAGCCTCTCTTCTCCAGAACTCCTTGGGGAGAAAACACTGAGAAAGTGCCTGTTGACATCTGCTCAAGCAGCGAGGGATGCTTGAGAATGACCAGCAAACAGCCTTGGGATGTACTTTGCTGTTGCAAACAGGGGGGTGCTGGTAAAGCAAGGAGCAGCTGACACAGTCAAATTGCACAAGTCAGTACAGGTCTTGTAACTCAGTAGAGTGAATCTTAATTTCTTCATCTAGATTAGTGCAAGAAAGCAGAGGGAAGCCAACCTCTGCCCTAACAGCCACCTCACCAAAAGAAAATAGGGGAAAAATTGTTTAAACTCTAGCTCTACCTTAGAAAATAGTTGCAATGGTTACTGCTTACCTATCTTGCTAGATCTTTGTTGTCCCCTTTAACAAAACATTAATTAAGCTGTCTGTTTTTTCTTTGCAAGTGGAGAACATAAACTCACCAAGTAGTAAATCTTTTCCTTGTTTCTGGCACATTCTGTTACGTTTGAGTGCAGCCCTTGTTGTTGCCAGTTGAATTCTGGCAGATAGGTTACACTCGGAAAGTGAGGTTTCCAGGACTGAGCAGCAGCTGAAGTAGGAGTGTGAATACCGAGATCTGGAATCAGGCAGTAAATCTTCTGTAAGCTGTCACCTTTAAAGATTGCTTATTTCTTTACAGAGCTGTTTTTCAGCTGCTCTTTCCAGTTGTCTCTTACTCAATCAGAAGAAGGAGCTGCAGAGAGCCCAGCAGCACAGCTGTGGAAAGCAGCCCTGCTGGGTGTGCTCAGCAGCGCATTGATCTAATGTAACAAGAACATGCCAACCAGGGCATGCACTGCCATCCCACAAAAGACTTGAGAGAGCACTAAGTGTCCTAAAATAGATCTTTTTGCTAATTCTGAGTAATCTAGAGAACGAGTGAGTACCACACCTCTGTGGACAAGTAACAGTATCAGCAGTGAAGTGTAGCAATTTGCCGAGTTGCTCCAATATACCTGTGGCAAAAAAGCTGCTGCATCTACAGTGTATTCATGTCAATACCTCAACAAATCCTTCCCGGGGTGTGTGACCAGTGTGGCAGTGGAGCAGTGCCACTGCAGTGCTCTTGATGCCTTAGGTTTTAACTTTTCTATTTTTCAAATCTTTTGCTGCTTAGTTGGCAACTCTGAAGTTTCATGTGGCCTGTTAACTACTGTCCACTCATGGTGGGTAGACATAACAAACCTTCTCTAGGTTTGCTCTTCAAGGACACCAGGCTCCAAAATGCGTAAAGTAAAGCCTGGGGGCGGAGGGGCAAATTTGGGGTAATTACATCATTAACTGATGTTATAATTGGAGACTTAACCCTGATATGCAAATGGACCAAATTTATAAAAGTGTGAAGAACCCATGACCCTGGGTCCATCTTGGGTGTAAACTTTTGACTGCCCAAGGTGTACCTTTGAAGGCCCTTCAGGTAAACACCTACTTTTATTCTCTTATCCTTGTCTAGTGTCTGTTTTTAGGTGGCCACCTTAAGGCATCACTCTCAGATTTCCTATCCTATCCTATCCTATCCTATCCTATCCTATCCTATCCTATCATCCTATCCTATCCTATCCCAATGAAGCTGTAACTATGTTTCTTTCCAAGCGTGGCTTATACTTCTCATGAAAACGAAGCAAAAGAACAAAGAAGAATCAGCACTTCCCAGTTCTGCAGTCTGAAACAGGAGGGGACAGTAGATAATTTGGTGGGTCAGGCACTTGCTTTCTTGAGTCATTTTGCTTTTCTCAGAGGAAGTTGTAAATGTGCTGCCTCAAATCCGGGTATCAGTGTTGGGACAGATGTTTGTAGGATTTACTCTACAAAGAGCCTCTTTGCTTTGGCTGTCAGGAAAGAATGCCTATTACCTTTCTGTGGACAAGAATGCTGGAGCTGTGAAGGGACTGGAATGCCCATGGTTCAAGAAAGGGCAGGTAACAGAGAAGTAGCCTGGTCTGGACTGCCTCCAGTAGCCTGATGTACATATACAGACAGAAAATATCCGCAGTGCTTAAGTTTGCAGTGCAGTTTGTTCACTTCCCACATATCCCCGTGTGCCACCTCTTTGGTCTGGTAGTCTTCATCTGTGGCTTCAGAAGATGTTCAATCTGTGTTGGGGGTTAGAGACAACTTCAGCCCCCAGAATCTGGTCAAGACCTTGTCTCGAGGAATAGCCATGAATTGTGGATGGCCTTAGAGCTTTTCAGCCTGCCTGTGAGCAGTGGGTGTATTCTGGCAAGCTGCTGCAGGTAACTGTTCTGGGCTCCACAGTGGATGCTCCATCCTTCCTCCATTGCTTCTGTAAGGAGCCAGGGACAGTTGTAGATAGTAGCTGGTCTGAATTACTGGAACTAACACATCAGAAGAAACACTGTCTTAATCTGAATAGGCTCAATCTAATCCATCAGTATAAATTAATTTAAGCAGGTGATTAAAAGAAGTAATAAGAAAGTAATAGGAAGAGCATATCTGAATCAGATTTGTGGCTTTGAAATGCTTTTCAAAGTCTGAGTCGTGCCCAGCGTGGAGATACTAGAGATATTGTAGTTAGCAAGGGAACTCTGCCTGACAGCTCGTCAGGGGGCAGCTACTGAGAGCTCTTTCTGCACTCACCCAGCTGAGACCTGCCTGCCTCTCACCTCGGTTCTGCACAAGCGCAGACACATCCTCCTGCCCCAGCTGGGAATCACTCTTCTCCAGAGTATCTGCATCCCCGTGGAATCACATTGTCGCATGCTGTCACCTCTGCATGCCCTCCCTTTCAGACATGAGTTGAGGCTTGAATGCTCCTCAGCATGTGGGCCTCTCAAGGGAGGGGACCTGCATGCGGGGATGCTAAAGCAAAGGAGAAGGAGGAAACACTTTCTTGCACCACTGTCATTTCAACTTCGAAAACTTCTTCTGAGCCTTAGTCTCTGGGGAATGGAGCCAATTAAACAGCAATCTGGAAAGCCTAGCAAGCATCTCCTCCTTTCAGTGGAAGTCCTTCTCTGAGTGACATGAGCCGAGTGGGGGAAGACTAAACAGCCAGGAGCAGCAGCAAGTTGTTTCTAACTGAATAACTTCAGCACTTCATGTTTTGATGCACTGTCATTGAAATGCAATCTATTTTTCAGAAGCAAATACACAGAAACTAGAGAAGACTTTGATTTCTACTTTTGCAATCAAATTTGGCAACACCTGTGAACGTATTTTTCCCTGATTACCTAAAGGACACTGTAGCAGAATTCAGAAAGAAGTCAGTCTGCATCTTTTTGCTTGGAAAAGATGGGCAGTCACTTGGCGGACACTCTCAGTGGGATATTCCTTAGGAGCACACCTCTTCAATCACCTAACATTCACCCAAGCACTTTCAAACACAGAAAAGACCCTGCTGATGAGAATAACTGCTTCTTGCTTGTGTTGCTGCATAAAAAACATACCTGCAGAGCTGCCTGGGAAGCCAGAAAGGATACTACAGGCTACTACTGTGATATACAGGTTACCCTGTACAGATCCTTTTATTTCACCTGCCGAGCTCTGCACCGAGTCAAGTGACTGGAACTTTGTAGCTGCCACTATTCATACTCATACCAGTGGAGGGCTAGCGCCTGTTTGCCAAGGTTTGATTTTCAGACCAGCAGAGGCTTAGAATCAACATCTGCTCTGGTCCCTGTGGTTAAAAGCCAACCTGAATATGTCTGGAGACCTTGCCAGCTGTGGGTCTTGTTATGTGCTTTATGCCGAACTCCTTCATTGCCACCTCATGTTCTTGCCTTCTCTCCCTGCTGATGAGAGCAGTCACATTTGCCTGATTGCCCAGCCAGCACCTTTGACTTTCTGAATTGCCAACATCTCTTTTCTGACTCCCCCACCTCTTCAATCTCATGCACTAATTGCTGCCATGCAATAGCAGCTCAGTGCTTCTCTGGGAGATGGGCTTACCTGTGCTGATGTATCCTGCCGGTTTGCCCTCTTGCCACATCACTTCTTGTCCATTATGGACATTGTACCACCTGTCATAAACTGGTTTTTTACCTCTACACCCTTCGGAGACAGCTCTGCTGCCAAACAGGCACTCTGCTGGTGATCCAACCTCTGGGTAAAGCAAAGCTTATTTAATGAGAATAACATCTCTGAGCACACTGTTTATCCACAGTGCCTTTTTCCTAATTTCCCTTAATGAAGGAGCTGATATTTCATTGACAACCATTTGCTGAAGAACTCAAGCTTCACCTTCACACTGGCAAACCTTAAAACGAAGGAGTCATTCAAACAGCCTTACAGTCAGCCTGCTGCCAGATATGGGGCTTTATTCTGAATTCAGTTCCAATTCCTCACGGTGCCTCCTCATGCAATGAAAGACACTTGGCTTATTAACATGAAAAGAATCATCTCTACTTCAGTATATCTTATTATCCTGGGAAGGGAATTCAGGCAGTCTGCTCCATTATGTTTGATGGCTGATATTAAACTCGTCAGACCCAGTGTAAACTCAAGACACATTTAGCAATACTCAGATATTAAAGAAGGGCTGACACTGTGAAATCTTTTATTCACATTTGATTTGCTGGGTAGGATGAGGAAAATCTCTTTCTCCCTAGTGCTTTCCTCTGCCCTGCTCTGGCTGAAATCAGATGACTTAAGGCATGGCCATAATGCCAGCAGCTATCAGAAACATGAGGTCAGCCACACCAGCTCTCTCTGAATTTACAGAGGCTGGCACGTTTATAGTGTTATTGGTACTCAAAAGACCTGAATTGCTGTTTAGTTTGAAAGAGAACTTAAACCACTGACATATACCCACAGGGACAGCAGCACTCCCTTCTCTTTTCAGAAATGTGTCTCTTTTTCAGGGCTTCGTACCTGCTTAAGGGAGGTATCCTTGACCCAGGCTGGGTTTGAGGTCTACAATTCTCTTCAAGGCATTTTGCCTCTTCCCCTCTTTATCCTGTGCTCATCTGGAGTTTCTGCCTTTCTCTTCATGCATCCCATTCCAAGAAACAGTTTCCTAGTACATCTTCACCCACAACATTATTGGAAACATAACCATCTAGTGAGCCCAAAGGGGGCTGTGTGGTCCAAGTGGAATGAAACATTCTTTCCCACCCAATCCACCACAGACAGAGCTGTGGAATGGCCAGCAGCAGTGACTGAGGAGTCACTGCTCTATCTGGACAGCCAGTACAAAGTCACAAATCCAAGAGTGAGAGCTCTTTCTGAGAATAAAACTCACCACCAAATGTTTTTGTCTTGTTTTCACAATGAATGTGGAGGACAGAGGGTTTAAATGGATGTTTAAAGGCCACATTGGGTGGACAATGGCACACAGTGTGCTGCTTTCAGGCCTCTATACCTGCAGGCTAATCAGTGCAAGGCCAGTTCCCACTGGGAGCACACACACCTACCCAGCAGGACTGCTGTGCTGGCTCCTGAACGACGAGCCAGGGGAGAAACAATGCTGTTCTGTATGCTGACATACAGAACATAACTGGAGACCCTCAGCCTAGCTGCTCATTCATTAATCAAGACAGATTCATAGCATCCCTGCCTCCTTCTGCCTGCTCCTAGCCTATAATCAGCAGCTCGTGCTTAGGTAGCAGCACCAGCAAATTGCTTCCTATCTTTGGTGACAGTAACTCGTATCTGAGAGAAGGATACGACAAAGGGACAAGGAATAGGGATAAATGAATACAATACGGCAGAAACCATTAGCCCTAAGCAGCAACAATAGCACTTCACATCTCAGTACCAGCTCTGTCTTTCTTTGTATGAGTCTCTGGTGCCTTGTTGGAATTATGGACAGATGTTAGCAGCGGGAATGCAGGCTCCTTTTATACAATAGCACCAACTTTGATGTTTTACCCTTTGGAAAAAGCCTGAAAACTGCTGGGATGGCCTTGGACCAGGGTGCTGGGCTGCACAGACCAGCTCAGGGCTGTCAGGCAGCAGTCCACCCCATCCTCACCAACTAAAACTGTGTGTTTGACTGCCCGTGCTCTGTGATCCAACAAAACCACACCACCTGCACCCTTAGGGACATACACCTCTTGCTCATCTCCTTTCACTGATTGTGCAATGAGACACCCTGGCAGGAGCAGGATCACGTTCTGCCTTAGGGGCACTGCCAGGGGAGCACTGCCCATGTGAGGTCCAACCATAGCACCTGCAGTTCTTAGAGGTGGAGATGGGACTGAGACTCTGCTTTTGGCCTAAGATCCTGTTGCTACTCATCCTGACCAGGTTCCATCACCTCAGATGTGGTCCACACAAGGAGGTTTGTGGCTCTTCTAGTTAGTGATTGCACAAGGAATAATATCTTCCTGCTCTTGGGCAACTTTAAATGAGCAGGTGCTGTACCTTGAGGAAACGGAAATGTTCATAGGTGTGAGAATGCCAGTCATTATAATTCATGGGAATTGTCATTAAATCAACACATCCTCAGGTTCTGCAAATCCCTGGATCTGTTGCTGCAAAAGAAAAAGTCAAATCTGTCTAGGCTTTTTGATTGCAAATGAGTGTATTGAAAGTGTGCTTCCTTCTCTGAGAAATCAAAGCCTGTTTGATTGAAGCTCATTTTCACACAATCAGCTGATTGTGTGAAAGCTCTCACTTCAGACATTTTCAAATTCTTTTGACTTTTCTAGAAAAATACATAAATCTCAAAGAAAAGTGTTTGTCTTCAAAGTCATCTGTCCAGGCTTTTAGTATCTTACATTTTTTGCTGCCAAATTTAGATTAGTAAACTGGAAAAATTGTATATTTTCTCAGATTACAATAATGGGATGACCGTTCTCCTGTTTCCTCTGAATATAAATGCAGTAATAAAAAAAGTGTTTTGATGGCAAAGAATTAGATTCAGGTGCTGATAATACTAAAATACTGTAGATTTTATTTTTGTAAGAATAATGCCTAAATGATGCTTCCCATTTTTCTTAGCCTTCCAGATATTTCATTTTGTAGCAAGAATTCTGAAAACCTGTACCTTCTTTTGGCAGCTGAAAAAACTTGGTTTTTCTGACTTTCTCTGATGTTTTGTTTTGCAGAGTCTCTTTAGCCAGAAGGATGGTTTTGTCTTGCTGTGAAGTATTGCTTGATGCTCACCTTTCATTCCTAGGAAGAATCTTGTTTGCAATTATTTCAAAAGTGCAAAACTAATTTAAAATGTAGGGAACACCAGAAAGCATAAGGGAGGGAAAGCAAAAAGAAGGTAATGACAGAAATACAGTTCTGGTGTCTATTAAGAGGAGGTTGCTAATAAATAAATAAATAGAAAGTGTAACAATTGATTCAAAGTGTCAGAATAATTTAACCTATAAGCTTTATGCCTTTCAGGAATTTTTAAGAAAAATTTTCTAACATGTTACAGGGATGTAAACACCCAGTATACATCTAAAAGAAAGCTTCTTAGAGTCAAATGCAGAGGGAAAGAAAGAAAAAGAAAGAGAAGAAAGAAAGAAAGAAACAAAAAAAGAAAAGAAAGAAAGAAA
>VXBT01002639.1:868076-926224 GCA_013400235.1 Oriolus oriolus
GGAAGGAAAGAAGGAAGGAAGGAAGGAAGGAAGGAAGGAAGAAAAGTTAGTTTTTGTTATGAAAACAGTGGAGTACAAAAACTCCAGCAGAGCAGAAGCCAAAAGAGAAGCTGCACAAGAGAGACCTGTCAGATTAGTGCCTGGTGACAAAATGTGACATGGAAAGAGAAACAGAGAAACAAAAGGGTAGAATTAGAGACATCAACATCTGACCAGAGTTTTCTGTTGGTTCAGGTTAAAATATCCCACAAATGCACACCCTTCAGAGCTGAAAAGAATGAAATTATGAGAGTTTCTCCCCAAAACCATATTTTCTGCCATTTAGGCCTTTTAATCTGTGTACATTATAATCAAACTTATCTTTTGATTATATAAATCTATATTGACCAATTTTGATTATATAAATCTATATTAATTTATTTCAGCTGATTGGACCACCAGGATGAGGCACTGTCTCAGTGGTTGGAGGTCTTCTCAGCCTTCTGAATGCCTGTTGCTTCAAAGGTAGGGCTTCCAGCCTACCTCTTTTATGGAGTGAAGAGTCCCTGTGCTGTGTTTTGCTCTGTACAACAGCCCAGTGCTCCCTGTTTCCCTGGCAATTGTGCAGCAGTGAGGTTGGCATTCACAGCTAAGCACATGCTTAAATGCTTGATGGATTTAGGGCTCATTTGGTCTACTTTCAATTGGGCCTTTCTGCTGTCTACTGCTCAAAGTAATGCACATTCACTCAGTGCAGTTGAAAATAATCTGAGCAGCCATCAGAAAGGGCACAGTGCTAAAGAGCAACCTCTGAAAAGCCCATCTGCACTGACCCAGTGATGTGGATTGCTTTTTCCATACAGCATTAATTAACCAATATTTATTGATTTAATAAAATCAGTAAGTTTAATTACATCACTGATACCCAATAATCTATTTTTTTCTGCCAGATCATGCTGAAAACAACTTCAGTTTTTAACAATTGTAAACTTTTTATCCAAAGAGGTGGCAGGCACACAGCAGTGCTGGTTTCTCTCATCACGGTATTATCATGGTCTTTTCCACAAATGCCTGGGTGTCTCTTAGGTATTACTTTTTAATCATCTACCCTCATTACATGTAGTGTTTGCTCCTTTTTCATTTTATAGCACAAAGCCAGAAAGAAGGCAATTAAAATCCAATAATGGTGCAGTGCTTAGACACTCATTAGGTAGTCATTAGGTAGTCTGGAGACTCATTGTCTTTACAAAGATTTCCTCTCCATGAATCTCCTCTCTGCAGTATTAGCTCAAAACAGCAAGCACAACGTGAACGTGAATCCAGAGGATCCCTGAGTCTCCTGGCCCACCTGGGATGCAGCAAACCCAGGGGGCTCCTCCAGCAGCAGCAGGGAGATGGTCAGGCCTGGGGCTGCTCTGGCTGCCTCCACTCCCACTGTGCTACCTGGAAGTGATTCCTGTCCTTCTCAGGTGATAGAAGGATCTTTCCAACACCCTTGCTTATGCTTGTTGGAATACCACCCCCTCCCAGAAGCACAGTCCCCAGTTGCCAAGACAGTTTGTAGAAGTACACGCATGACTAACTGGCAAAATTAGGCCTCTAGGGAGTCAGGAACATTCGCTGTCAGCATCAGGAGCCAAGCTCCTGCCAAAAGAGCATTCAAAACAAGCAGGCTTCATTTTGAGGTGGGGACAAAAACACAAATCACTGGCAGAGACAGGATGGCAAAAGTATGCCACTGATTGCCAGATGCCTAAAGACATCCATAAAATAATGCTCACACTCAAAAACTGTCTTACGAAACAAGAGAAGCAGCCTCTTGATTTAAAGGATTGCCTCTGGACATTAAATAACAGCATCTGTTCTCCACACTCTGAGCACCTTGTGCTTGCTTTGCTTTCTGTCCTTGAGGAGTTGGGGAGGAAAGAGGACAGGACAAGACAACTGAGACAGTTCAAGCTAGGAAGATTCCATGGAAGTTCTAAGAAGCATTTCCCCAGAACTCACTGAGAGCAGAGGGAGTGAACTTCAATGCATTATTTAAGACTACTCTCACACTGCTGACCCTTTATAGATGCAGATCAATAGAGCAGCCTCTGCCAGAAAGAGACTTCCATATGAAAAAACCTGAAATAGAACTCATATTAGAGATGCTGAGAGGAAATAACACAGCCCAAGAGAACATCCACATGCCATGGTACAATAAGGCAGTCCCTGAAGGGTCAGCAGATGGCAATGCAGAGAGGAGAGCAATTCACAAATTCCCAGCTTCTTCATAGCGCTCGGTCACCTCTAGAGCATAAAGCTCTGGCACAGAATCACCTCATTGACAGTCCATCACACGCACATATCCATGCACAGTCACAGAGTCATATTTAATTAAATAATGGTTTTCTGTATTAAAATCCATTTCACAACACTGCATCCTCCCTTATGCCTTGCCTTACCCCAGTACCCACAAGCCACAGCTGACTGCCTGGCACAGTGTGAGGTGAGGATCAAGAGGCGTGCTCCCCTTGATTGGCTTCCTGTTACACTTTGCCACACAAGCTCAGGTTACTTCTCTGAACCACCTTGCACTCATATTCCTGCTGGACAATTCAGCTGGGAGGCCTGGGAGGTTGGGATTGCCCTGGAGCAGTTTTGCGCAGTGCCTGGTGCGGTAGCAGATCAAAACATTCAGGCTTTTTTCTGCTCAAGGTGCATTCAGCTGTGTATTTACCTGCTTGTAAGAATTTCCTGGAGCAGCTGGCAGATATTTTGTTTATCAAGAGAGAAAATGTATTCTTGAAGGTTTGGTGAGATCAGGGTATACACATGCCTGTGTGTATATAAATATGTGTGTGCATGCATAGATGTAGAGGGAGATGACTGATGGATAGACAGTTCATGACAGAGTCACAATTCATTTCTCTGTGTAGATACATGTACACAGATGCAACATTCTCAGGCTCCCTACGACAGACTGCAGTTTCTAAATATTAAAATTGATCAATACTTAGGACAGCTAATTAGTACAAAGCAGTAACCTCTTTCATGTGCCATTTCTCTTCAGAGGTATTTTGTCTTATTGTTTGCACACCACTGCCTTTGTACTTCGATTACAGCTACCCATGGAATAATAAAAATGACAACAAAACCAAGCCATTTCATCTACATGATGATAATCACAGTGTGTATATTTCTGACACATTGCAAAACACTGGGAATCCCTGGCCAGGTGTCATCCAGTGGAACGGAAAACATTCACCAAAGAGGTGTACTTTTAAACCAGCTGACTATATGTCTGTTTTCCTCAACTGATCTTTCCTGCTGGAAGTTTTCCCATGACCTGGTTTCTGCTTTCTGACCTGATGGGGAAGTGAGCAACTGCACAGTATGGGAATACTGAAAGTCAGGAGGCTGAAGTTAACCATTCATGAACAACTGAGGACTGAAACATGTCTGCAGAGTTAACATGGCAAATTATCTGTAAATACAAACTGACTTCCCAGCCATGATGGCCATATTCCAATCCAGATAAAAGAAAACTGGACTCACAGTTGTGTGGAACCAGAAGCATTTGCACAGTCTTCTCTTGCTGGGACCACTGCTCCTGAGTGACATCAAGGTTTTCCTGTTACATTCTCATTCTTAGTCCCATTTGAGATAATTCAGTGGCCTTCAGAAAACCATTCACTGTTCCTTTATTCCCCCAACCATAAAAAAGTGACAAAAATAAGTAGGGCTGGGTGTAGTAACCAAGTATATGACGAGAAGATGTAAGAGGAAGGAACCTACAACCCTCTTCATCCCCTTTCGTCCCTTCCCCACCCTCTGTGCCTGATCAGCCTGTACATAAATACATCTGCCTTTGCTGTTAACCAGCTCTTCTTATGTGCATATATCCAGCACATCTAAATAGTTTTTATCAAGGCAGTCATATTCCTGAACAGGAAGGATCATCTGCCAAATGAGCATCTGGAGACTGTATTTTCATTAGACTTCCACTTACTACCAATAATCACATGCAGAAAACTTTCTGCTGGACTTCTCCCACCTAAAGAGTATTCAGTGGAATAGAAGAGTATTCAATGGAGACAGGCTCAAGAGTTTTCAGGTTAGGCTGTGTTGTGCACACATATTACAAACAAAATATGAAAGATGAATTTGCCTCCATGAATACTGATCCTGTTTCCAAACAAATCTCCTGTTTGAGTCTTTCTTCTCTTGCCCACTAAATTCCCTCAGGTAACAGTGGCTGCACCTACAGGTCAGTCTGAGCTGAGTTATAGCAAAGATGAAAGGTCAGCATTTGCATTATCCAGCTGGCCACTTTGCTGCCTCCTACCCTTTTTTTCACCTATGTGTCTGCTTGATGCTCCATTGCTCTGGTTATATGTGGAGCTGGAGATGCAGCAGCAGTCAGGGTGAGCTCCTGCTGTGCCAGGTGCAGGTTTGTGGTTTGGCTGTGAGAGCACCTCGGAGCTGGTCATCACAAGGCAACAGCCACAAAGCCAGGTCCTGGAGGAAGGAAGCGCCTTTCCGGCAGGCAGGATTTTCAGGCACTGGAAACCTCTAATTTGTCTTACAGAGAGGGGATTCTGATGCTTTCTAGAAATTATCTGGCAGAACAATCACCTCTAAGAAAGGATTTCCTTTTTGTCTGCTGTGAAAAATAGAATTGGTCTGCCTCCCAATCCAGCTGTTGACAAGAAACTGACAGTTACACTTCTTATCAAAAAACTCAGATGTTGTTTTTCCCTTTATCGTTCAAGCACCTTTATACCAGGTTTAAGGCCTCAAAGCATTAAAAAAGTACTCACCTCACTTCCTTTGTTTTCAATATCTCTTCATCAAGCAATTCATCTTGTAGCATTTTTAAGAGAATCAATAAAAAAGGCAGCAAGGTTGCCTCGTTATTGCAAAGCTTTTGGTACAAATTTGTAGGTTAAATGGGACTTTTTATGAAGATCTATCAACAGCAACTTAAAGCCTTTACATTTATTTCCTCACATTTACTTCCAGCAGTTCTGTTGCTTTTTATTACTGAAGATCCACAATATCAACATCTTCTTCCTTCCTTTTAGATTTCTACTAATGACCACCAGCAATGGGATTTTGCAAGTTAAACAGTGATGTAAAAATTTCTGTCAAATCCATGGGATGTATTTCTGTGTTTTTACTACAGGTCAAACACAAAAATTTCCTGCTGTGTTTAATATGTATACTACATTGGCTAATTGTGGTATGATTCATGTAAAAAACCCCACAAAACAAAACAAGTATGGTTTAAAGCATATAAGCAGTAAACCAGTAACTCCCAGATCCTCACATGCCTTGAAGGTCATTCCCTGCAGAGAGCAGAAAGCTACTAAGTAAGCATAAAAGGCACTGTGAGTTCTTTTTTCCTGTGCAACAAATGAAAGAAAATACTGCTCATCAGAGAGCAACCATTTCCTGAAGTAAATCTGAGTGACTAAACCATGTTTTTCAGGTTTTAAAGGTTTCCCTTTAATGATCTTCCGAGTCCTTGACTGCCTTAAGGAGCCTGACCCATTCTTACATTTTTTCTTGCAAGCTGCATGGAAAAAAGCCTGAAGAAGTCTTTGTCACTAATAAAAAAGGAATTGACTGCTTACAGAGGCTGTTTTTGAAGTTTTTGTGATAAATCACCTTGAATTGCAGCAGAAGTAAATGAAGAAGTGAAGATTATCTTCTTCTGACACTATTCTCACTGTGTCAGTTTCTCATTGTTTGCTTTTGGACTTTATAGTTCCTGCAACATCCAAGCACTCCTCCTGTATCTTGGACTTCAGCACTTCTGTTTTAAAATGGTCTTCAGTTATGTGCAAAAAATATCAAATCAGGTACACATACACAACATTGAGAAGGATGGGGAGTCTAAGTCAAGAAGAAATAATAGGAAAGGGACTGAACCTTGACAAACAAATATGTTTCCCTATCTCAGTGAACACCATAGTGGATTTTAGTGTCTGGCTTGTAACACTGTGTATTCTAAATAAAAGCTGAAGCTAGAAAAAGCTGAAACATACCAGAATCTCTTATTACTTTGAGCTGGAAGTATTGTGCCACATCAGCTGTAGCTGGGCATGCCATTCACTTCCTCAGCTTATGCTGATGCTAAAATAGATTTAGATGACTCTACTTGCCTTTTGCTTTGAGTCTCTTAATGCATGTCGTAAAGATGGATCAGTAGGACTGCTTAACTGATCATCAGTACTGGTATACTTCACTGTAAATAACTCAGGTCAAATAGAAATGGTTTTTTGATATTCATAATATGAATTTCTTTTAATTTATTTAATACAGTCCCAAAGTCCTTTAAGAGTTGTGGTGGAAAAGCAGGAAGCATAAGGATTACAATTCATTTTAGATTCCTTTACCAATTGTATGACTTTGTTAACCTTTAGTCTTTTACACAGATGGAGGAAGAAGCTCAGAATGCAGAATAAGGAAGGAAAAGGTAGAAGGAAAACATCAGGTGTATAATGAGAGCCTGAGATACAGTTGAAATCAGCAGGAGTGGGATGCATATGAAGAAGAGAGCATAAACACTGACAAAGAACATTAATGGTAACGATGTGCAAGGCAGGAAAAAAAATCAGTTTATTGTTCCATTTGTGAAGAATGAATTTAATCCAAAACTCTTTATACAGGTACAGTGTGTGACCAGACATGCTTCTGCCATTATGAATATACACACCTATCTCTGTGTCTGTGAGCATGCATATATGTATACAAATATGCCCATAAGTATGTATTTCCACAGTTCCTGTGAAAGTTAAACAGATTAAATGCAGCCCTTTTGAACAATCAATAATAAGGCAATTAGGGGATGAGTGGCCGTACATATACATATATGTTTAAGGGTAAATCTGCCAAATTACAAAAATTATGGTCTTAAATATCATGGGGACCAGTTAGCACAGAAATCAACAGCAGCTGGAGTCTAATCCTGCATCATTCCATGAGAGGCAGCTTTGCCAGTGATGGTCTGAGTGTGAACTGGCATCCAGACACGGCCCAGAACACCCATCCTTATGCCTTCAGTGGTGGAAAAAGGGGACTCTGGTAACTGTGAATCCTCCCCTCCACTGTCACAAACATCTGTTCTTCTTCCTGCCCCTGTAATCCATGCCACATTTACCCACTTCTCACTGCAGTGTGGACTCTCAAATGGCGCTTACCTGCATGCTTAGTGTCCCCCACATAGCTCCTGTACTTGCCTGCTGGCCTGAAGGAGGCCCCTTCCCCTCGGTGCCGTTTCCAGCAGTCGCTGGCACAGTGTTACAGCTGAAGACGTGGCTCTGAAGCCTGTAGCTGCTCCTCGAAGTACAGCAGCTGATCCACTTCGAAGCAATCACTTGCTCTGGAAACCAGTTTCTCCAAACACCTCCTGATCTCCTCCTCACTGGCATTCTGCTGTCTCGCTTGCTTGAGACAGCTGTACACGGCCTCGAATACCTCCACTCCCAGCTTCCCAATGGCAGATCTGGGAATAAATATTATAGAAAGGGTCAAGTAAAATTAATTCATGTTATATAGTAACACAAGCATTAACTAGTACAGATTTCTTCTAAATGTTCTAGGTTTGATTAAAATGATATCATGATGCACCTTGTTTGTCTGACAGTAAAAGGAACTAAAGTTTCCTGGAGAATTTCTCCATGCTTGTTTGCCATACAAAGAGGCCAAGAGTAAAAACCTGGCCATAGTAAAGTCATGGGAAGCACGGCCATTGTCATTGTTGCATTCCAAGAATCCTCTCCATGCTGAGTCTGACAGACTCTTTTATCTACAGCAAGTCTGGTAAACACACATCTATTACTGACTCTGGATTTCATCAAAACCAAAAGGAGCAACCCCAGTCAGCCAAACACCAGTGGCATTTTATGTGAGCACACTTTGTTATTCATTGCTTTATTTTAGCTTCTATCAAATACAAGAAAACCATTCTACAAGCTCAGCATGAGCTAACTTGACACTTTTTTCCTTTCTACAGTGCTCTCCTTTTATCAGAACACAGATCTGTAACTCAGCGACAAAACACACACTCACTGCATCTTAATGTTGATTTATAAAAAAGATCCATTTGAAAATGGCAAGACAATGAACAGCATTTCTTCCTCCTAAAGGAAAAACATCTTTAAATTCATCTATCACAGGTAACAAAATTTTTCACTCAGTGATGGCTTCATATTTTGATGAAAATACCAGGGTAATTTTCCTTCAGCATATCAGAGACTACCTGCCTGCCCTTCATGCTTTTGACACAGAATTTCTTTTTTTCACTAAACCTTTACAGACATGTTAGAGCAGTTGAGAGTAGGTTGTCTTTTAGACAAAAAGGAGGTACTTGGAAGGAAACCAAGTCATATGGCACCTGCGGCAGGCTCCCCAGCCAGTGCCTGAGGCAGCAGGAACTGAGACACTCTCAGCTTGTGGCTGTACCAAGGATGAGCTGCACAGGGTCAGAGAAAGGTATCAGAGATGTCTCCTGGTGCCAGCATCAAGGCTTAGAACTTCAGTAAGTGTGCACGTAGGTTCAGAGGGAGCGGGCACCCTTCCCATAGTAGTTTAAATGGTTAAACCTGCCTTCCAACAACAACATCACAAACTGCAGTTGTAGATTTTCCTGGTTTTGTACTGATTTTGCTACATGTCTAACACCAGGGCAAGGTCAATTGTTCTCACCCAACAGCATAATCAACCTAATGGTGTAGTTGCTTTTTTATCAGTGGTCATCCTGTTATTGCTGAGGAATAACATAATCATAGTGAAATGTCAGCCAGTAAGAGCTCCATATCATGTAAATTCCTCAGTTCTCAGGAAAACATTGCAAAGAATTTTACTTTCTTGCTTATCAAACTTCTCCTGTCCCAGTTACTCTTTGCTTTTCTAGCATCTTAGTCATGACCAGATGTAATCCCCCTTTTGCTTCAGGTCACCACTCCTGCTGGCTCCTGACACAGAGGCAGAACAGGAACCTGGGGCAGAGAAAGCCAAGACCCAGGATCAGAAGTCACAAGGCCAAGCTGGAATCTCTACAGGCCCAGACCTGACTCAGTCATGCTTCCTGTAATTAGAAACTGCCTTTTTATTTTCTACCAAGATTGTTGGAGAGAATAAAAACTGTTGGAAATAATTAATTCTCAGACACTGGAAGCCTAGGGATTGGATTACCACTGAAAACTAAATGGAGATTTGTTTGACAAATAATGTACATTTCTTCACAAAACATCATCAAAAATACCACTATTTCTCTCCAACAGTTAAAAATCAGTACATGAGAAGCTATCCTGAAATCACTGCTACTTCATCAGTGCCTTTAATGACTCCTGTCTCCCTCTTAGACAAGTGTGTTTAATTTTTTTGGCAGTCCTGTCTATTTAAAGATGAAAATTTAAGCAAACATGTACCTTGGGAGTATTTCTTCTGCTAGTAAATGTGACCTGCAGACTTGAATCTTCTCTGTTCAGCTTGGCAGAGCATGCAAATCAGCTAATCTGTATAATAGCTGATACAATAGAATTAAGGGGGAAATGTTCATAGGTTGAAAATTATGGGGTAGGTAACAAAAATTATAACCTGCTTTTACAAAAGAAGACATCAGGCTCTGTTTGGACTTGAGAGCTGCATTAATATGACTCTGCTACCACATCATGCCTCACAGAGACAGAAGTGTGGCATCTCAGAGAGTAAATGTCAAAGAGGCATCACTGAGTGAATCTATCATCCTGATGGAGGGAGGGGGGAAGGCGAAGGGAAGGGAAGGAAAGTGAGGTTTGTCCATTATGGCCCTGCTCCTGTGCTAGGGGATATTTGTCCATCCACGTAAAATCCTATAGAGGCACAATTACAGATTGCTATTTCACATGAAATGGGGGATACCAGCACTAATGTTTTGAAAAGAATAAAAGCCTTACCATGAAATGTGCTGTGAGAAGAAGTGCAGCACTCCCATTTGCAGTCACATGTGGCCGCCCATGTTTTCTGATTTACCAGCATTTACTCTCTGTGCTCTCCTATAGCTCACTCACCTACAAACTCACTGTGAGTCATCATCACTTTCTCTGCCAAGAGGCTGAGCAAAGGGGATACCTGACATCTGGGATTTCAGTACTGTGACAAAAATTGTGGGCCACACCTCCATCCCACACTGCCCTCAATTGTTTTTCAGTGTGCTGAAATCAAAGGAATTACATTGGGCTCTACCAATCAAGGGTCTGGCTTCGGATGATACACAGTAATGTGCTTCAATGTCATATCTCAGATTGTTCTTTTGTTTCTTTGTTACAGAGTCTTAGATAGATGGAGGGATTCATTGAGCTCAACTTCCCTCACTCCTGGCTGCAGAGAGCAGTCCCAATGCTTCAGGCAGAGGAGGCACATGGCTAGAGGCGTGCTGTGACCACTAAGCCCCTGGCTCCACAGCAGATACTGCCAGTCTGGGGACACTGTCACCCATGGAAGCTGTGGCCTGAAAAAAAATGCCTCTTGTTGCCAGCTCTTGTGCAACACACAACACATGCCTGAGAAAATTAACTGCAACAAGACCCAAAGGCTATATTGATATTTGATTTGTGGTAAGGATGGAGCGTGGACATAAAATAGAGACTTGGTTCTATCAAGGATAAGGTGCTTCTGAGAATGTGAGACGCAGTAAAGAATACCACCAAAAACATAGGCACTGCTGGAGTTAGAGAGGAGGTAAATAGGAGCCTTGAGAACTGCAATTTTTAGACACAGGGTGTCTAAAACCATTTCAAGTAATTTAGTGGATCTGAGCCTAAATGAATTTATCAGGCTATCTGGTGATTTGCAGTTGATTTCCTACTCAACAGGGCAAAATTGCTAAAATTTGACAATATAATAATCTTGTGTTCTCAACTGGCTGAGGAAGTTGTAAATCTTTCCCTGGGTGAACAAAGAATTCTCTGTTAGCCCGTGGATCTTTATTTTGACTATTCTGCTACTAGCTACATATTAACATCTCCTTTCTGGCTCGGAGATCAATTACAATCCACCTACCTTTATGCCACACTGACAAAAGCCACAAAACAAGATTAATGCTGAGGTTTGTGCTCCTGCATGGGCATTAGCAGCTAGGCAAATATCTCTCAACAACTTGTCATGACCTGCATTGAAGGGTAACTATGTCACAAGCCAGCAGCTAGAGGGGTTTTTCAGCTTCTCACTTTCCACTGTCATTCAGCATGGTGGTGACTATCATTTAAAGCCACCCTGGTCTCACTGGTGCCTTCAGGGAGCTGCGTGTGGTCCGTGCAAGGAGAGGCTCTGCACAAGCTGCTACTGAACACACCAGAGTAGTAACACCATGGAAGTCCCTCCAGATGAGGCATCAGCAGTAACATCTCACCTCTGCCATAACAGGCAACAAACACACTGCTCCTAAGACAAACACAGAAAATTCAGTTATTTCAAAATACTAGTTACTCATGCCTACATCAATGTAAACCTTAATAAAGAAACTTTCTGGACAAGGAATACCCATTCCAGTGGGCATTTATCCTTTTGAATGCAGCCAGGCCACCGGCATCCACCACCAATGAGCACACTGTAAAGTAGAGAGCAAATCTGTGTTCATTTGGGCTCATGGGGCATAAAAGCAGGTGCAGGGATCTTTGAAAGAATACTTTCAGTAGATGCCTCTAAGTTCTGATCTTCCTAACTCAAGGGTATCCCCATGGAGTCCAGCAGTATTGCTTAGGATTTTCATCAACACATCCAACAACGATTTGTCCCTGAATTAATGCTATTTCCAAGCATCAATTTATTAACCCTATACTTCTCTTTAAAACAGTACCATAATGCCACTTTGCAGCTAACCAGTAGTGATATGAATCTCAGTGAAAAAGATTGTTACATTTATCTCCCAAGATGACTCTGCAAAAGAATCAGGAAATTACATATCCTTAGTCTCATACAAAATATTGTTTTCTAACTGTACCAGAAAATCTTAGGATATCTGCTGCAGCATCTCATGGTTCAGTAAACAAACAGGTTTATCTCAGTCAGAATACAAAAGATCTCTGTCCTCTCGAGTTATCTTTCTGTCATTCGGTTTGCTGGCATTACTGATTATGAATGATTAAAACTTTGACACTTGAAAGAAATGGCTCTGGGTTCAAATCTTCATTTGCAGTAAAACTTCTCTGTTGCTGTTTAAAGACCCTTTGAGATCTGCTAGGAGAAGGGCATAATAAGTTCCATGATTCAGGTTTTAGGAACTTATTTCTAAAGGTAGGGCAACACCTCTCTAGTTCTGACAACTGTTCAATCCTGAGAATGTGAAAAACATGGCTAAGTCTAAGCAAAGGGCTTATTAAAAAAAAAAAGGTTATGGAAAGTATTCTTATATAAAAGCTAGTAAGAAAAGAAATATGAATTGCTAATATTACCTCCACCTTCACCTTCAAGCCTCAATGGACTTTGACTTTCCTCATACTACTGCTGAATAAAAATTTCTTCACTTGAAGACACAATGATAATTTTCATAATTCATCCTTAATTACTTCATAATTCCTGAATTAAAGCACCTTAATTTGATTGCAAACAAAACTCTCTGATGTCCTACTTCAAAGGCCTGCAAAATCTAAACCATATTTAGGACATGTTTTCCCATGAGCTAAGAAGGATCTTATTATTAAAAGATGTAGACACACAGGTGAAGAAATATAAACAATAGTATTCTCCATGCACCTCATTTTCAGAGATAAATGAATTTATAAAATAGGAATTGAAGCTGACATCTGCTCTTGGAAGAAGTGTTAATTAGAATTTAGAGCTGCTAGTTGAATTCTAGCTACTATCAATTTAGAAGATGCTTTATCATAAGATAAAATGAGGAGTTTTTAGTTTTTCCCACAGAAGGAAACAAATTACAACAAAACACAGTCATTTAAATCAAACCTGAATATTGCAATTGTAAAGTCTTCCTATATTAAGAAATTTACTACCAATACTAAAAATAAGAGAGGAAATATATTTGCTTCTTTAGAGCTATTCTTCATGAGGTAGGGTGGGTGAAAATTACACTGTTTCACTGTGCCCATGAAGAATTACCTGAAACATACTTCAGGTGCAGTAGCTGGGCTGCAGTAGTTATATACACAGCCTGAGATTCCCTAGTCTTGCTATAGTTATTTTAAACAACATCCTGATTTTTAACAGTGTCATGGCATACAAAGAATCTTTGAAAAGTCATCAGTTTAATTCTTTCAGCATCACTGATCAAGATCAAGCAGAAATTCATGGCACATTTAACACATACCTGATGCTATTTGCTTTGTTTATCAACGCATTTGTTTTAGACAGATGTGTCTGATGAGCAGCACAACATACAGCTACTTCTTGAATGTGGGCATGCAAGGATACAGTAGTTACCCCTGAAAAGTCAGTAATTATACACAGATCTTGTAAGAATTGAGGAATATAACTGCATTCTCCTTTGTTCAGCTGTGTGGTAACACAGAGTTAAGGCTGATTTCCTTTTACATAGCTTGATATTGGGAGGGGATCTCTCCCAGTTTAGGATTTCATACCAAAATGACAGTTATAAAACTAACAATTTGCCTATCAGAGAAAGGAAAAGGTATGTATGCATTTCAATGAAACAATCAGAATACTAAATATTACTATATATATTTTTTCTCAATCCAAGCACTGTCTTTAGCCATATTGTATTAAGTATTACTAGTGGACATAAAACTATGCATTTCTGAGTTAGCAATAAGCCAGCCTCATTAAAAGGTTGTCAACGTATCAGGTCCTTCAATGGAGAGATTAATGTAATCAGCTGGTATGGAGATGGACAATTCTTGAGAGAAATATCACAAACACCACAGTAATTTACTCACAAAATTTCCAGGTGGGCTTGTGCACTGTACAGCCACAGAGTGAGGTGAAGCAGCATTCAATCTCTGAGCTACGACAAACACCCACACAAGGTTACAGTAAAAATAAAAATACTCTTAAACAATTCAATCAAAAAGACATTTTAAAAGCTAAAAAAACCCCCAACTGCTGTGGAATGTGAGATGCCCAATAATGGCAAATACATAAGCATGTACATGCATATACATAAAAACAGACACTAATACACACAAAAAAAATTCCCAAATATGTTTGCATAAAGTTTTATGCAATCAGTTTTTTGAATATCAACCATTCGGGCTTAGTTCACATCTAAATCCACCTAAGAGGGCCTGAAGCTAGGTGGATTAAGTCCACAACTTCTTTCAGGTCTCTTTTCACATCTGTTGCCCTTTAAAAAGTTCCTAGCACAGAACAGGACTAAGGAAAATTCATGTCTTGGCAGAGCCATACAATTCCATGATGACACCACACTACAGAGAAAGAAAGAAAAGCAATTACCAACTATGGAGAGCAGATCTGTGATTTTCAGAAAGGCCTAGAAAGATTTTGCATTCAGTTTCTTATGAGTCTGCATCAAAATAAGACAAGCTTCACAGAGCTGTTTAGGCATTTAAAGAGGTAGATAGAAGTCTAGTACTTTTATTTTTTTCCTAAAAAGAAAACATTTAGTATCTTTCAAAACAGAGCCCTGGTCATTCCTCTGTCAAATATCTTGGAAAATTCCCTACCTATATTTCCCTCAAGCAAACTTGCCAAGGCTGCAATGGTGCTTCTAGTAAACAGTCAAAATTCTTCGAGTGGTTCTGTATTGAAAACACACTATATAATTAACGCTGCATGAAAGCATTTTCACATTTTCAAACTATCGACAAAATCAAGATGCTGGAAATCTGAACAGCTCAACCTGTGCATCATGTATGCACAGCACGAGAAACTAGGGAAGCCATGCTTTGTGTGCAAAACAAAAAGAAGTATAACTCTCCGAATGTTTTGGGTGTTTGGGGCCACTTAACATTTTAAACTGAGTGAGTCTATACTTAAAATTTTAGGTGTTTTGCTACTGAAATGCAATTTTCAAAGTGAATAACAAACTCTCTCTAGTGCTAAAGCAATATAACATTACTGTCCACTTGAAAAAAAGTCCTTAAAATTTCAGCATAACGGAATGACTCATGGATCTATGACATACAGCTCAGCAGAGAAGCCGAAAAAATCTGAGTTTTCTTTACATATCTAAGCAAATTCACAAAATATTACATATTGTTTTAAGGGTAGAACATGAGGTTCAAGTATGGTGCAAGACTGGCAAAAGATGAGCACCCTAAGAAAATGCATCAAACTTTAATTGTGCCCCAATACTCACTCAGTCTAACTACCAAGTTTGCTCTCATTGTTTATTTCAAAGTGCACCATAACAAATGTAAAGCTGCTAAGAACTGCTGAAATTATGGTGTTTGCAGGTGATGTGCTCTTCCCATCGTCAGATGCAGGATGGAGAGGAGCAGCGTAAGAGACAAAGCACCAACAAGAGAAGCAGCCCATTTTTGTCACAGAAAGGGGAAGAGTATGGACAGTGGGAAGAAGCTGAATGAAGACCCATGGAAAATGTCTGAGGAATTAGACCATCAGGTCCAGCTTCAGCCTTGAGGGAGTACTGCTGCTTCTGCTGCAGAGCACTCCTACACTTCTGAGCAGCAGCCAGTGTCTCAATCACCTTCATTTCTTCTTAGGCAGGAGGAGCCTAGGATTCACCTGTTCCCACTTTCTGTCTCAGTCATTGCCTTGGGACAGCAATCACTCCCGAGCCAGGAGCATTCACTCACTTCTCCCTGACAGAAGCCGAGAACCAATATCCCAGCTTGGTCACACACAGGCAGGGTTCAATCTTCCAGTGCTCCCGCTGAGTTTACTGTACTCTCACTTGCTTGTAAAGCAAACAGCAAACAGCAAACCCAAAATACTTGCTTCAAATTTGGGTCTGGAAGGTAACAGTGCAATTATCTTAAAATAGATTTTCAGTAAAAGAAAGAGAAACTCACGGACTGAGATGTTTAATGTGTTTCCATAATGAATTCATTGGGCTCATTTGAGACTGGCAACTGGCCTTTAAAAATGAGGTGTGAGAAACTGTGATAAGGAGGATGAATATGTAAACAAAATTTTGGCTTAGCCCATGAGATGCAGAAAACTACAGTCATGCTGTAAGATGTCTTGGGATCACAAGACAGAAATTATTACCTGAAAATGAAGTGTTGGACAGAACACTGTGGTGTGTGTAAGAGGAAATTCAATGCTCAAAAACATTTCAGGATCAATACCTTCAAGAGTACTCCATTCATCTGAAAAAAACGTGGTAGCTCAGACAGCATCAATAAACTTCCTTACCAAATATGTCTTTTGTCTGTGAGAAGACATCTTATTCCTCAAGCACGTTTACATCACAACACCTTCAATGTGACAGCCAACGGCAATCAAAAGGTCATTGAGAAGTTTTTTAGTCAAAGTCTTAAAAACCAGTTAGCTTTTCTGTATTTGTTGCTTTTGTCTTCACTAAGGATGCCCTCAATGACATCAATAACAAAACCAGTTTCCGTTGGCTCAGAAAGATCTACTCTACATATACGGAAATACGACATCAAGTAAACACTTTCTTTACTGTAATAATTTTTTTTAAATTGCACAAATAAATGCACAAAAAGTCTTCTATACTTTAGGCATTTTAGGACTACTTATCTCAAAGAACATCCAGAGCCTACTGAATGACCTCAAAACGACCTTTCTTTCTGAAATTTTAAGATACACGATGCATTTGATGGCAGCATCACAAGCACAAGAAGCATACATACATACTGCTCCTGAGTCTAAACCAATAGTGTTATGAGCACTCACAGGAGCAGAATAAAAATATCACCCAATGCCTTTTCTTCACGACTTCTGAAAGACTGCTTTACTTACACTCAGCAGGGGATGATGAAGTCTTTAGCTTGATCATGGTATGCTGCTGTGCATAAGACTTTGGGGACTGACTAAGAGGTGCTTACTGCTGGGCTAAAGGATCTTAATTTACTTAAAGTTTGGGGCATAAAAGCCTTTTCCTTTTACTGCCATACATTTTATTGAATTCTAAAGTGCGTATTAAAGTTCATGGCTATTAAAATGACTCATTGTAGATATTCATGGATATCTCCACAAAGGAGCACAAAATGATCTGTACTAAGTTTTTTGCATGGACCTTGGGGAAAAAAAATTAATAGGTGCTGCTACAATTTGATCTGATGGGAAAAATGCTTTGTCCTGAGGAGTTGTTTCTGAAGAACAGCATGGTTCTCTTCTGAGATGCAGAGTTGGGAAGTCTCTATGGGGGAACATCAGTGGAACAGTCATTCGTTTGTCTTCATGGATCCCTCCATGAAGGTAACTTGGCTCTAGATAGCATGCAATAGTAACGCTTCTCAGACTTGGCATGCACAAAGTTACCTGGCACCATCAAGGATGGGAAGCACCATGAGAATTAGATTGTGGGCAGGACAGAAAAAAACCAGGAAATGGCTCCTCCCATTTTCTGCATCCAGCATGGTTCCTCAGTTTCAAAGCCCAGTATGAGAAATAAGAGTCTCGCAGCTCCAATTTCTATATTTGGTTGACTTCTCGCTGCTGGCACACAGGGCTAGGAAGGAGCATAATGATAACCTTTGTGGGAGCTAGTTCAAAAAATGGAGATTTCTTATCAACGTTGCTGATCCCAACATCGAAATGTTTACCACTGGAGTGGAAATTTTTGTGGAGAGAATGAACTCTGCTTGAAAGGTAAAGTTAGATCTCTGCTGTTATAAACTTTATGATGAATTCTGATACCAAATATAACAAACTAGAAATTGTTGTCCCTGGAGTAGGCGAATTTATCATGACTTTCACTGAGAGGACAGCAATTCACATTGATGTTGGATGTGATTAGCTGGAACAGAGAGTGCAATGGTAACTGGAAAGAAAGAGTCTGGGGAAATAGTCAGGAGTTGTAGTGAAAAAAAGGCCATTTCTTGTCACTTAAAATAGGAGACCAAGCACTCCTACCTACCATATTCAAGAATATCAGTGGTTTCCTTCTATATTCCCATAAAGATTTTTAGCACAGCTTCCCTCTCACATGAGTATCCTTGTCAAGTCCTGCATAAGAATACAGTAGAAGCCTCCTAAATTGCTGCTCTGATACACAGCAAGTCAAAGAAGGCATTTAGTGCAGCACGCTGCAGTAACTCAAGCAATGACACGTAACACCTTGTCAAGCGACTGTCTTGCTACAGCTGTTTGCAAGCCCACATTATTCACGTGTCAATTGGAAATGGCTAAAAGGCACTTCTGCTGTTAGACCCTGTGTTACTTGAGATGAATCTACCATTATATCAGAGCTACTGACACTTTCTTCCAGTAAGGTCATCTGTAATGCGTGGGCACAAAGTTTCTTTATGAGCAGTTCGTGACACAGGAGTCTCCCTCATCAGAATCTATTGCTCCTAACATCTGAAAATGGTGCAAATCCCAAACCTTCATAGTCCTCTTTCTAGAGTGACTTGACACCCCAACAGATTTCACTGCACTTCACATTCTCTCCCCTGCTCTGTTCTTCTCTTTCCTTATAGGAATTCCAGCTACTCAGTTTCTGTAAGACAAATCCTCCGCATTGTCTCTTTCATCAGAAGCTGTCATCTGGAAGACCCCCCCCCCCCCAAAAGTCTGCATCTACCTGAGTAAGACTGAATAGCACAAGTCTAAATTATATTAGCCTTGCTTACGTGGCACTGCTGTGTGGATGACACTCAACAAACACATCATATGAAGTTTGCTGAGGGATGAGCAGAGAAGCTGTGGCTTTATGTATTGATTCACAGCCAGATGTGCTTCCTTCTCACCACTGAAAACCCCACTGTGCCCTGTGTGCAGATTGGCCATGGGTCAGAGTTTGCAGGGATCTCCTTGACTGCCTACAGGCTGGGTACTGTACTCACCCACTTGTTCCTTAACACTTTACCTTTCAAACAATTAAGTCCTTTCTCACCTTTACATATTCAGAAAATGAAAAAGTCATGCTATATTTTGGAGAAAGGACAATAATGTGAGTCACAACAAACAGTGAAAACTGTGAAATGGCACTGGAAAAACAGAATTTGAAAGAAGTGATCTAATCATAGCTCAGCCCTAAAAGCAATGACCATGAAGTTCAAACACTTTTAAGTTTTATCCAGGAACCATGAGAACACAAGGTGAAATCTGTAAGTTTAGTGGGCAGTTTAACTAAAAACCTCATCTTGCAAGTAGCTACCACAACACAATGCATTAATTTATTTTTATAAGTAGTTTCCATGAAAAGAGAATGGAAAGCAATACGAGTGGAAGGCTGTGAGACCTGGGACTGGTTGCACAATAAAGGCTCAGCCATGAAGTGAAACCCTGGGAGCTGTTGCATCTTGAAATACCATAAAACCAAACAACTTCTATCTGGAGTAAATGTGATTGGTATTTTCCTGAAATACATGGTGATTTGTTTTAAAAAGTGACTGCTATCAATGCTGTTGGAATTGCACTCACTTTCTTTAGAGGACTCACTTAAATAACTATTAGCATCTACTGTTTGAACTTATTTGCATTCCAATAACATGCACCACATTATTGGCACTGTCCACCTACACAAGAGAAAAATAGCCCTTTTTTAAAGAGTTTACAATCTGAGAACAGTTGAATCTTCCAACATTGCAAAGAATATTTCAGTTCAGAAATAATACACATCGCTATGGTTATCAGATCAGCACCTAAATTAGGATGCAATAAATCTTGGAAGGCCAGAAATTACTGACTCAAGATAAAGGCTCAAGATACATTTAACACTATATTCTAGAAAGGAAGCACAGATCTTTGTTTTATTAAGACACTGAAACCTTTATAAATACAGCTGGGGTTTCAGCAATGCTGAAAACAAGTAGACAGTAAGTTTCAAAGGGAAATGCCCATGTACATGCCTCTGTCTCATTTGAAAATCCCAGCCAACAGCAGCAATTTTTTTTGGTTTAAAACATCATATCATCATGGGAAACAAACCCATTCACTTTTCATTCCAGGCAAGAATGAAGTGTGGGTGAGGGAGCAAACGTGGTGTAAATGTGTACGTCTGCAGGTGATTTATGGGCATGTGCTGTGCTAACAAAGAAAGTGAAATTCAGAATGACACTGACAGCAGTGAAGACAAACTGGATCCTGGAATGATGTCAGTGATCATGCAGCTTACAAGAAAACAATCAGTAGTGAGGGTCAACTTTCATCCTCTCTAGAGGTGAGTAGGCAAATCTGTGAACACCTTATCATCTATTTCTCTTTGTTGATGGGATTTTAGGGTTTTATTTGCTGTGCTTTGCAGTTTTTCAAGCCCATATTCTTTGCCTGCACGTTGGTAACACATCAATATGCTACTTACTCCCTCATGCGTTTCAGCTTGGTCTCAGCCATTGTACTGTTGAGAGCTCTGAATCCCTGAGGCACCCCTGGAGACACTCCGGTGACAGTCCTCGAGCCTACAAATCAATGCACAGACACACAACCTTATTCACCTTCATCCCCTGAGCTCTATTGCAGAATCAAGGGCAGTCAGAAGGAGGAAGACTATTCCTGTTTCTCACAAGGCAGTGCCACATTAATTAAAAATGAATTAGATTATTAAATACACATTAAGGGCAACTCCTTTCTGAGGGACAAGTAGGTTTATAGCTTAAAGGCACCAGAAATGTAAGAACAATTTTCTTTCTGTGTGATACATACACAAGGAATTACAACAGAAAGGACAATCACCTGAGGAAGTGCTGGGACAGATCAACATCCAACAAAACTAAATTTGTTTAGACAACATGCATTTTCTTCCATTGTTTTTGTACTTATTTTTAAGAGCAAGAACATTCTTCCTAACAGGCAGGTCTTTCCTTTGGCTTGATCATTACTGTAAACCGGAAGTATTTAACTTACAACATCACCTCTCCTTCAGATAAAGGTACTCTTTTTATGTATGAATATATATATATATATATATATAAACATACCTGTATAAGTAAATACACGTGCATGTGTGAGAAATATACATATGCATAAACACACATGCCCACTCTTTCTGTTTGCAGGCCTTGTGAGCTGTTGCAATATTTCAGGACCTAGGGCATGCATACCACTGAGGTACTCATCCACAGGAACACAGAAGTGCTGAATCACAGAGGACTGTCAGGGTTATCAGCTCAAATATGCTGCAATTTCATGTAGTCACTCCATCATACAAGTCTGTGGTTTTCCTAAGAAATTTATGTACTTTTTGCCCTGACTGCTCCCATTGAAAGACAATTTCAAAGCCTCACTGGGAGCTCGTGGCTAAAATTTCCCCTCTTATTTCCTGACAAAACTTCTTTATCAAGCAGCTCATGCTCATTTTCCTCCTGTGCCTGTCCTTTTCTTTGGCTTACACAGTTCTTTCCTTCCCTTTTGCATACTCTTTTCATTTCTTTATAATTGGAAAAAGAGATCCTATTTTCAGCTTTCAATTGGTTAAGCTAAACAAAGCAGCTATTTTAGCTTCTTCTTGCAAATTGTTTGGCATTAGGATTTCACTTCCCCAAAGAAGATGCATCAGGGTGGGACTACATCCTGTGTAAATGTGTGGGCTGTGGCACACAGGACTCAAGATCTGAATAGGTGTGGGAGGGCTCTGCATAGGATAGGAACAAGCCAAAAGTCAAACATGTTAACACGGTGCCTTGTCTAAATGAACACACTCCCCTCCTAGCAGAGGTTTTTAGCTTGGACTCAGCTGGGATTTGGCTTAGTTTGGATTGCATTAACAGAGATCACATGCAGCCAGAGGGAGCTTGCAGCTACCCTCCCTCCATGAGCTGGTGTAGACACCCCCAGAGAACACCAAATGCTCTGGAATGTGTAATCATGGCTCTCCCAAGGGTTAAGCTCCTATGTCTGACATGATTCTAGATCTTGATCACATACATTTGAATACTGAGATTAAAACTTTCCATTGTGAGTGATCCTACTGAATCACTCACAGTGAGTGTCTGCTGGATTCAGAAACTTGGAAGCACAGAAGAAATGGATTCCTGATTCTTTTGGCTGGATGGACAAACAATTGCACATTTGAAAACATTTTCCTAACTTATCTTTATACCTAATGGCTAGGAGTTAGCCGGTGCCTAAGTATTACAACTCAGGTATAGTTAATGCAGTTTGAAAGGTGAAAAATGGCAAGCCCAGTTCTTACTAGCAACCAATTATTTCATCCATTAATGCAAAAAACATTTCCTGGTCATTTCCTGTAACAGTACCCATGTATATCCATATGTTTTTACATGGACTCTGGAAGCATTCAACTCCTTTAGCAGCATTGGAAAATTCAGCTATCCTCAGGATAGCCCTGAGGAAATTCCAGGTGTGCTGTGCAAAGCAATGCTCATGACTTACTGCGCTGCATGCTCCTCTCTCAGATGGCACAGTATTAAGGTCCAGATGTAGGGCTTTGGTGCTTTGAAACCAATTAAAAATTGATGCTGTGAGCACCAGTGGCCTAAGGAAAATATAAACGTTGCAGTCTCTTAAGAAAGAGTATGTTTAACCACAGGCACCAGATAAATTCTGGCACTGCTGTTATTATAGGATATATCACTGTAGTAAGAGCTCAGCATATTCTTTCTGTTTAGTGAATTCAGTATATTTATTACTACAATATTTCCTTCTCCTCTGGCATTTCATTATTAAAGACATCCTTCTTGCTTGTTTTGGTGTGTTTGGGTTTTTTCCTGGGATTTCTGGGTAAATAATTCATATTTTGTGTACTTTACACATTGGCAGTTGGCCAAGAAAAACTTAGTCTCTACGTGCAAACTCTCTATCTTTCTCTCCATTTAATATGATTGTCTGGCTACTGCAAGGCAGCACAGACTGAAGACTGTAGGATGCTGCAAAGGTGTGGTTGGTCATTAAAAAAATGAATTCTCAGTGAAGACTGCTAGGAGCTTGATACACTGGTGCTACAGCACACCTCAACAAATTTTGCTGGGCTGATTCATAACTATTCCAACTTCTATATCAAGGGTATTTTCTTAGAAGCAGCTACTTGATTGATAATATATTTTGCACCCAGCTTCAGGCATTTTGTGTACCCACATATCAACACACAACAAGGAACTATGCTTCTTCAAAAAGTTACCAGATAATTATTTGCATTTTTTACCCTATATGTCATTCTTGATCCATTAAACAAAATCAAATGAAACAACGAGAGCACTGGCTTTTCAAAGTTTCAAAACCAGGTATTGTGGCTTTCTAAATGTATTTCAATGTCTCCAACTGTCTAACCCAGTACTGCAGAGAACAACACAGGGCAAAGGGCAAAAGATCTTTGTCCTCTCAGGTGATAGAGCACCAGTTTGAGGTTTTTACTGAGGATCTGTAGTGAAAGGAATTTATTCACAGGTGCATTATCTGGTGAGAGTTTTCATAAATTATGGTCCAAAGGCATTCCTACAAACATTTCTGCTAATGACCAAAGAACTGGTGACACACATTTACTGCATCTCTTTGTAAGCCATTATGTGTTGTGAAGCTGTTATCTCCACTGAATCACAAACTTCTGTCTGTATTTCAGATTTCTTTTCTTTAGCTTTCACAGCTACATATGAGATCCTACAATGCCTCTTTGTACAAGATACAAAGGATTAGAATCAGATGTGTTTTCCTGATCCATAAACAACACAAAGTGACCCAACTGCCCCTAACCTTCTCTTCCTTTATGCCAAGCAAATTTAGTAAATTGTAAAATGAGTTTTTCAAACTCCCTTTTCTTTTGTGGTTCTTTTCTGGGATCTCCCTAATTTTTCAATTTATCAGCATGGCCTATCTTATTTCAAATACACTCCACATGGACCTGTATAGTCAACACAAAAGCCACTGTGTACCACACTAAAGCTCTGGTATCTGGAGTGACACTGTGGAACTTCTTGAGGAGAAAACTCAGTTACCTCCCAAGTCCTTTTATAAACACTGAGGTTCATACTAAACAAATTCCACCTGTTGAAAAACAATGTATATTTATTGCATCCTTTTTATCACAGCCTTTGCTGACATAAAAAATAAAGTTCTATTTTTTTTCTTCTTGGTTGCTCTCTAATAACCACTTGAAAAAACTCGTAATTTTTTCATAATACTTTAACAATGAAAGACGCTACAAGAAATTTTGTCCTGGCCAGATTCCTGCTTCTACTGCCCTGTTATTGCCATGAAATCCACACTGTTTTCAGGAGTAGCCATCATAATTATGTTGTAGCTCTGTAGCCCAGTAATATGGTACCTGCTTGCACCAGGCCACACATCTGGAACTGAGTGTGCAGGGCTTCAGGCTTTGTTTGATCTTGTCTTGCCCTGACAGAAATTTTGATTTAATTGCTTAAGCTATAGCAGCAGTTCTTCTAATTACTGTGTAGTGAGTTATTCCATTTTTTTTCAACTTACTCTTGTAACATATGACTTCTATTTTTAGATGGATATATTTCTTTGGAGAAAATCATACCTAATTACTGCCTTAGCTTGGAGAAGGCTATAGGCTTCAGCACAGACTGGTTGGAGATATTTTAATGATAAGAGTACAATTTAATTCTTTAATATTACAATTTCTGAAAGGCATCTTCTTGTCCTTAATATTGAATGAAAAAGATTAAGATAAGGGAGTTTCTAATACTAAGATTGTTTTTAAAACATCACTGTTTGTCTTTGGCGAATATTCTTGTTTGTTCTCAGTAGCCTTCAAGGCAATTCCTCTCTTTAATTAAAACAACAAAATATCGAAGCACAGAGCAAAATTTTGTCCTTATTTCAAATTCTGCGAACACATTCCAGACAATGATGCTGCAAATGCATAAATGAGTGCAGAATTTGGTGACAGGGGGTTCTCTGCAAGTGTGAAGAGAAACTGGATGTCAATGTTCCTTCCTTCAGTCCTGAGGGTCTTCCTGACATGGGACCCAGAAGGCCACCAGTGGCTACAAGACTATGATGGCCACAGCTTTGATTACTCCCTTTCATCCTTCTTCTTTGGCTCTCTCTTCCCATCTGTCCATGCTCACAAGCAGGGGTGAAACAGAGCTCAGCACTGGAAGAATCTCTGGAAGGAGGACCTCCTAGGATTCTCCTGTGTCACAGTTTTAGATAATACCGAGTCAGGTTTATCCCGACTGAACGAATGCAAATGAAGCAGCTAAATGAGACTGCAGTTCCCATGGGAGCCTTTGGGAACTCAGCTGGCCTTTCATGCAGCTCACACTCAGGCTGCTGCTGGCACAGTCCCACCCAGTGGCCTCCAAGGACAGTGACTACGGCAGCCACAGTAAATAGCTTTCTTTCATATAAGTTTTCCTTTTAGCTTTTAAGTAGACCACAAGAACCTAGGCTTTCATACTCTAAATTTATGGACAATATTTTGCCAGAGATTTTAGGATTAAACTACAAACTTAAATTCTCGCTGTTTTCTTTGTACCTATAATGAGATACTGTAACATAAATTATTATCCAAACCTTGACCAGAATTTTTAAAAAATTAAGTATTTTTACTCATTTTCTCTTATTGCTACCAGGACTAAAAACTATAAAATAGCTTACGTATCCTCAAATATTGTCCTCTGGATAAAAAATGACAGTAGCCAAGTTTTTAAAAGTTTTTGTTATAACATTCTACACTTCTGATTATCATGCTTTATGGCTTTATTTTTTTCAACAAAAGCACTTAACTGCTTATGCCTTTTCTTTTGGTATAATTGTACTTGTCTGCAGTAGATTAAGGAAGTAATTTTCAAGGAGATCACATTTTTTGAGTTATTTTGTTGCAAAATGGAAATAGTTGGACTGTGATGAATACAGACTGCTAATAACTGCTGCTATCTGAAGAAAAGAGATCACCTTACCCAATGAGCTGTTATTCAGGACACTCTCCAAATACTTAACCATTGCCTCCATATCACTGTCCTGTGAACAAATGAAATAGGAATAGCATTAGTGTGAGCACAAACTGAAATAGAAACGCTATGTGCCAGAGGTACAATCCCACAAATGTAGAGGATATCACACCAGTAAGTGTCAAAGCTAGACTTTAAAGAAGTTACATTGCCCAGGACTTTTTTCTATGTTTTCTTCTCCTAAAACATCAGGCTTTGGAATGATGTTATAACCAAACAATTATTTAAGTCAAATTCCCTGTAGAACACAAGTGTTTAGGACAACTATGCATGAAGTTTAAAGGAGGGTAGAGGGTGCTGTGCAGTGTTTGAAAATACACCAGCATTTTATCATCAGTTAGTCCTGGAATATCTAAGACAATATTACATTGAAAAAGGCAAGTATATACTTTTTAACTATGTCAAAATTTTTTAAGCTTATGATAGCTGCACACAGCAAATTAATACTTATCTTCATGTAACTGCATCTACTTATATGTCTAGTAACAACAACTAATTGAAAAATTTTTAATTAAGAAGAGATTTTAACATTTTTATATTTCAAGTGTTCTGTTATGTAACAGATGGCTAACAGCTTTGCCATGATATCTTTCATATGAAATGCTGTTTGTGTACACAGATGAAATTTAAAGTTCTGGCCATTAAGCAATGATTGCTGTCCAGGAAGTACGATTTTATGAAAGTCCAAGAAAAACTTGGACTCTGACTGTGTAGAAGCTGCTGCCATATCACATTTGACAACACAGCATTTCTTGACTATTTAAAACTGACAGTCAAAATCTTGACCTTGCCAAAAAACATGTCAAAAATACGTATTTAAAAAATATATTCAGCACTCTATGCCTTTAAGACTTAAAACAATGGAATAAAAAGAAATAATATTGACCTCCACTTCTACAATGGACAATATGCTTTATATTCCATGATCTTACTAAAAATGCTCATTTGAACTTTTCCAAACTTAAGAATTGCCAGTGTACCTAAACAGGACAGCAATAACTGTTGGCAATGACTGCCAGCTGCTTAGGGACCTTCTGGTGCAAGTGGGAGCTGTTATGGATGAACATAAACTAACTATTCTTCACCCCAAGTTGTTTCACAGGCTTATATTTGAAACAGGCTCTGCTACTTTAGCTGAGGTTTGCAAGGTGGGAATCAGCTTCTTGGTTGGCCATTGCAACAGGTACCCACAAACTCATAAGTTTGAAGGAGCCTCTTTGCCCTTTTGGAGCAGTCTGTGAGGTCCTGATTCGATCAAGTCAGCACGAGGGTTTCCAGTTCTGCAGACAGGAAATGCTAGAGAATGCATTCATTACATTAATACACACAGTATATATTAAATATTTAATTAAGACAGACTTAGTATTACAGATATAATTTCTCTGTACTTCTAAAAAAAAGAACCTTTAGGACTTCATTCAAAAGTTTATTAAATATCTTTCATTCAAAAATTAAAATTTATATTAATTTTCTGCTAACATTACTTTGTACTTATTTTTATTTTCATTATCACGAACAGTTAAGCACAAATCTACAGACGGATAGACAAAAGCATAATAAATAACCATATACAACACCATTGCTTCAATAAAACTTTTTTTTCTTTTTTAATGGGATAAAGGCAAACCTTTGACTTCTCACAACAGGACATCATATTTACTCCAATTATAACAACAAAGCTGATTTTTTCTCATTATGCTGTAAGGCAAAAGGCACCTCTTTCACCACTCCTGTTTTTTCCCCAGTTGAGTTTAGCACTGTTTCATTAAATATATTTCTTTAATCTTTCTCTCTTTTTTTTGCAGAGAAAGTAAAGCCCTACAGAATGGACAAGGGACTCTGACAGACGCCCAGAACAGAGGCACTCCCTTGCATAAGGGCCATTGTGGATGAATGCTTGCACATTTCAGATTCAGAACAAACAACCCCATTTCTAACAGCCACAAGCCATGCCGAGGCATGCGCTAGGAATCTAGTGGAGCATCTTTGGGGTCACAGCACACAGATCACTCAGAGCTGCTCGAGCTATGATAATTTATGCCAGCTGATGGTCTGTCTTGACAATCTCAGAAACAACTTGGAATTTGAAAATAGGAACCAACAGCATCACAGTAGTAGACTTTGTCATAATGAAGAGGGTGAATTTGTTATTATGGTCACTGAGAAAAACCACTAAGAGCATGGTGATGAACTGCAGTAAAGAGCATCCACTAGCATCTCAGCTAAATCAAAGCCAGTGGAAGCTCCACTACACACTAACTTTTCAAGACGAAACCTCTGTTAAGCATCACATCTTGAAATGTTTTTAAAAACAGTTTGTCATTCCCTTTCATGATTTCCCGCTAATAAGAAACTGGTTCTCCTAGGAAAAGAAAAATATGCGGAGAAGAGCCACTGGCTTGCAGAGGTGGAGGTCTGGAAAAGCAATTGGCAAATTGCTGCTTGAAATCTGTCAATGTGCATTTTCTGCTCCGAAAGAAAGGAACAAAGGACAATAAACTCCAGTGCTGGACAATGTAGCTGAAATCACATACGCTGTTGAAAGGTATCAACATGAGAAGAAAAGCTGTCTCAACTCCCATCCTAAACCTTTAAATTAGTGTTTCAGTGCCTAACTCTACCTTTCTAAGTGGTCCTACATCCCACGAGGCCACTACTTCTCAGATTGTCTTGACATCTGTGGGAGCCTAATATAGCTAGAATAAACACCTCATATCCCTTACTACACTTGCACCTTAATATGTTGCTCAGTTAGATGACTTTCCTGACCCCGTGCTACTGCATGAACATTGGAATTTTTTTTAATCCTTGTTTGAAATAATGGGGTCACCAGAGAGCACCACCAGATGCAGCACTCTCTGCACTCTCTGCACAAAAGTAAAGCAATCTTGGAATTGGAAATCTCAGAGATTTGCAGAAATTAGCTTGCAAGTCCTTACTGTGTTGCAGTGGAATGATTTCTTTTTTAGCACACACCTTCAAGAGCTTGATTTAAAGTATCTTTGAAGAAAGGGTTTAAGAGTATGAATCCCATCACAGAAATTGAAGTAGGAGTTTTGGTATTATGCAAATGACTGCAGAAGCAAACCTTTGCTATTCTGGTAGGATTTGAAGCTTATTATTAATACTGAGCATGATCCCACCTACCTCTGAGTGGGATTCATCTCACATAACTGTTGACATCCAGAAGAAAGATATCGTGTGCATGTTAATAACTGTAGATCCCTTTATAATCACCAAAGAGGGACCTCTCTGAATATTCCATCCAACCTGCACTAGATGTTTACTGCCCTTCTGTTTGTTGAGTTCAGACATAGGTGCTCAGATTCACACAGCTATGTTCAGTCTGCTTTGACCTCGGACTTACTGTAGAATTTTTCACTTGAGAAAGCAAAAATTGCCTATTTTTACTTCTCAAGAAATAGAAAAGCACAGATAATTAGCTCCTTTGATAGAGGAAGTCCCAAAAGGCAAACCATCACAGGGGTGCACTCCAGTCAGCTGTGCAGGCCAGTTCACAGAGGGTCAATGCTCTGTGTGCTGGTAAAGCAAAGCCCCAGGGCCACAGGGACTGGACAGAGACAACGGGGTGCCAGTGGGATGGCTCTTCCAGCCCACCATGCTGGTTCTTGTCATCACAGAATTTTTAGTCACCACAACATGAGGGACTGTGGCTGCTCACATCCAAATGCCAACACCTAATTTATTCTGCATTACTGAGAAATCTATTTTTATCTTCTGCCCTTCATTAATTCTAAGCAGCAGTCTGCCTGTTCAAAAACACTACTGATTGACACTTAATGATACCATCAATGAAAGTTGAATGAAAATGTCAAAAGGCATTCTAAAGAAGAAAAATTGTCTCAGAGTCTGATGAAAATGAGTGGTAATTTAGTTTACAAGAGTACCTTGTGGTAGACTTTCTGGGCAATGGTTTCTTTGCATGTCTATGTATTGTGGGTAAGCATAAAGCCAGCAAAGTGAAAAAAAATATTGTCTAAGATATTCCACTCTTTTGCAATTGACTAATAATTTCTTTAGACCACTATTGCACAAACTGCTCCTGAATTTTAAGGCATCACGTGTGTTTAATTTGAAAGCTAGGAGGACATGTCTAGATTGAACGAAGCTGTTTCTCAGTAAACTTCAAGCTTTACTTGAGGGACAATTTCAGGATCCCCTGCTACTGTGGTAGAAGTAGAGTTCTGATTTCTCACACTTTATTTTTGCCTTAAAAACTACATCTCAAAGAAGCTATTAGTTCAAATTTTCCAAAAACCACAAGTTATTATAATTTAGTGAAGAGTATTAGTCTACTTGGCCAGTTCCCTGGAATGCAGAAGATATCACACCCTGTTCTGCAAACTTTGCACATGACCACAGAATAAAGTAAATGTTCCCAGGCAGAACCAGACAGAGGCACTGTAGGCCATGCTTGAAACTGGTGGCCCATGGGAGAAATTAATAGATCCTGAATGGCTTAAGAAGATCCATTTTCAGAACTGCCTCAGGCACTTAAGTTTATTGATTTCACTGAGACTTGATCACTGGAGACAAGATTCATCTCAGCTCATTCTGATCAGATCTAAATTAGGTGCCTTTTCCAATAATCTTCAACCTTCACACTGCAATCCCTGACTTTCTTGTGGCAGCCTCAACTGATAAAGCCACTTTAAGCCTTTCAACAATAAGTTTTCTCTTCACTGACACTCCCTGTGACGTGCAAAAGTCTACAGATTTGCTGGTCAAGTCTTGCAGCTGTTTAGGCTCACAGTTCATCACACTGTCCAAGAAAATATGTCTAATATAGGCAGGAATGAGAAGTGTCTATCTTTGCCTGGGAATTAGAGCTGGAATTTCGATCTTATGCTTGAAGTATACCTTCACCTTTAATTTAATTTAAATCATAGCTAGCATTTGAGAGGATCCCACTCTGAGGGTTTTAGAGTCACAAGGAGGTTCTCTGACAATGATCTACCTTAAGGCATTCATGGGAGAGTTGTCTTAATCTTGAAGGAATGCAAAAATCTTTCTCATCAATATCTTATAATACATATATAATTAATTCATGCTATTGTTATATAAACGTACTCCTAACCAAAAAAAATAAAATCCAGCAATGTCAATAGGACAAATTCTGGGAAGAAACTCAGTGTTCTCATGGAAAACGAGCATCAAGTGTATCCTCTGCTCCCAAAGGTCACATATACCTGGTGATTTGTCTTAGAGACCGTCCATGACAATCGTGCATCTTCCTCCTCTTCACTGTCTTCTGAACAGGATTCAAACTCATCTTTATAATATTCTTCTGCAATTTCCGGGTCTTCAGGGATCTCTAAAGGCAATTACGAGTTTATAGCATATATAGAGAAAAAAATGTATGATCTGAAACAGATACAAATTAACTTTATAGCACCAATGCTATGTCAATAGCAATGAATTCTGTAATTGAAAGCAAAGGATAGTTTCTCAGATTAAAATGTTTGTCTTTGATGATATGATAAGTAGTGTTAAAGCTGTCTCTGGCAAAGGGCAAATCCTCTTCATATGTGAATTAACGAACTTAAAGGATCCATACTGACATTGCACTGAAATCTCTAAACCATACAATAAATCAGGCTGGAAATGACTTCATGGGATCATTTAGTCAAAGCAGGGCCAGTATTTAATTGAATCCAGCTTTTGTGAGCTGAAATTATAACTCAGTTTTGTTTTGTCTAACACACATAACCTGAGGTGAATACGACTGCTAACCTAAAATGGAAAATAATATATATCAGGTACATGTTTAAAAGATATGAGAAATTAAATCTATATATTTTTCCAAACTTTCTTGAAGCAAAGCTATAATAAAGTAAAAGAAACTAGTATAAAGTCAAGCTATGCATACTTTGATGTCACGCTCTCTCAATTTATTACCATCACAAGTTTTAGTAATAGCAGTGAGTGCAATATTAATATAGCCAATGAGCCCATGAAGTACAATAATTGGTATTAAAACTCAACACATTCATCACAGCTTGAAAGACACTCCAGGCCACTCTGCACTGGGTGAAATCCTTTAGCATCCCAGACTCTGTACGAAAGAATTAGTGATACAGCTTGAAGTCTGATTGCATCTCCTTCAGGGAGATATTATTACAAAAAACGTTAGCTGAAGACAAAAAATATTTAATGATCAGCTGTCATAAATCATCATTGTCATAACTTCAGCTAATGCTAATTCCACTCTCCTCAATTAAGTCTGCCCCTTTAGAGAAATATGAACTATCTTAAATTTTACTGCATTGAAAGAAATTAAATTCAAACAATATGACATAAAAATTATTAATAGATTTTTTAATTGTTTCACATGGATGAAAACCCAAAAGGATTCAAACAGGGGAACACAAGTAAAATCCATTAAAAGACATTTGAGTTTGGGCAGGAGTAATAATTCTAATCTTGAAGGCGAAATAAACTTAGGAAAAAAGTGAAGCTGTATCTATCTGCAGCATTAGGTGGTTAAGATCTCCTGTTGAGATATAAGCTCTACTATCTACTGTCTCCAAAGTAATTTCAAAAATACTTCCTTTCTTTATAAACCTGATTTAGCTCCAAAATGCTGACACATTTTCACTCAGGTTTCTGTTTTAAGATATTTATGGAAGCTGCATGAAAGCCCCAGGTTCCACTGTCACAATTTCTAATCCTAATCCTTCCTGTTTCTATTTTTCACCTTTCTTTTTTTGAAAAAACAAACAAACAAGCAAACAAACAACTAATCAATACATGAGCTTCCAGAAGAACACTCCAACCCAAAAATGTTTTCTCACAAAAAAAAGCATTTATTTTTGTGCTTAAGTGCTTGAGTTATACAAAGTGCCATTTGACAGAAAACTCTAACACTTCATTAAAAAAGAAATCTTAAATATCATCCTTTCTAGGTGGAAAGAACACTAGAAAATTAAGATACATCTCCTTTTCCATGTGAGGCAAACATCAATTTTTCTTTCTTGCAGAGAGCCTGTCATCCCAGTGATTAGGATAATTTTATTAGGTTCATGTGCATTCTGTCCATGTGCATTCAGATACATACAAAACAGCCCATTTATTATGCTGTAATGCAAACATCAGACTACGCTGGTGTTTTCTGAGTCATCTCCTCCCACATTCTGCATTTGTTTACTGCTGTACTAAAAAATGCAAGCCTCCCCTTTCCAACTAAACAAGATATCAAAATCAGTCTCTTTACTCATAATTCTAACTTTAAAATGTCTGCTGTGGGTACTGTGAGCTCTACACTTTGTGAGCAGCCCATGACCATACAAAACTGGTGATGCCCCTGAACTATGCAGAGAGGCCAGCACTGGCTGTATCCTACTTCCATGCCAACTTTTGCATCCTTGTTGGAATTATTCACCTCATCATTTGTGAAACTGGTTTGACAGCTGTTCATAGACAGCCAGTTAATCTGAGCTTAGTGATATAATTTGAAATGCTAGTTTAGATGTTAGAGATGTTCCAGGGTAGACAAGTTTACTGGCCCCAATTCAGAAACAATGCCAAGTGGCATTTCTGAAAGAAGACAGCATTTCCACTGGATGGGAATTTGGGATTTACGTAATACAAGCTCTTAAAACATTTTGGTTTTATGACTAGCATCTTTAAAGGAGTCTTCAAAGCCTCCACACATTTATTTAAACTGTTTTCACATAACAATTCTTCGAGTCCTACCAAAGTAGACTCAACTCCCAGTCCTCCATGTATTACAGATGCACAAGACATCTCTGGTTCTCTGCAGAATTAGATGAGTACAGAACAGCTTATTGAGCTGAGACCCAGGATCAGATGAATTTCAAAAATAGATAAGGTGGATTTGGCACAGCAGATACCATAAATCAACACGGCAAGCTGCACCTGTGCTGGCCTGGTAAAGTCCAAGTGCAGATAGCTTGAGCAAGTTGGTATTTTCAGCTCAGCACAGGCACTGTCAGGGGAGTTCAGGCCCCATAAGGTTCCATTTCCATGTCGGCAGTCCATCCTCTCGGATATTTGCTACCTGAGTTTTCCCATGATTCCACGTAATTTCATATACACCTCCAGTTTCCACAAACCAGGTGACAAAAGGCTGGTTACTGCCCCCATTCCTAAACATTAGTGGTGAAGTTGCATACTTAGTAATGTAGCACAGAAGAAAATTCTTTGGTTTGTGCTTTCAGAGAAGCATTTTTAATAAAAATGTTGGTCTTCGGGCTAGGCTGTTTGACCTCTGTTTGACCACTGCAAAGCCTAACATGGACTCCAGTGACAGGACCTTGACCCTATACTTTGTTCTAACAAATAAAATAGATATTAAGCCTATTTGTGCCTGGGAGGTACTTGGGTAAAGAAGTGGTGCCAAGTGAGGGCAATGCCAAGTCTGTCGTGTTGAAAGAGGAAACAAAAGTGCTGCTGCAGAACCCAGGGGACCCTGCCTCTGTTTTGACAGCTGGACTGGCATCCAGCTGAACATCTCTGATACAGCATACTTGTATTCCCCATAGGGAGCACAAGGAAAGGTCTCTACAGCTGCTTCTGCCCCCTCACACCCCCATATCTGTCAGCTGGTCTCTGAAAGCACACTTGTGCTTTATCCAGCCGTGCATATTGCACCAAGGCCAGTCACAATACCTTTTATTTGCTTACAAAGCACTGAATTCAAAACAAACTCAGCTGTTTCTTTGGTATTACTAAATGGCTTAGGTGTAGCATTGAGACACTTGATACTTGTTATTAGATATTCAAAAGAAAACAAGCTTTGAATAAAAACATTCCACTTTAGATCTCTTTCTATGTAGTAACATGATGCTAATAGTGGAACGAAGGGTAAAAACCCATTATCTAAAAAAATCATAAAAGCACGGTTATTTCCCAAGAAAAACTAAACAGAAAACAGAGGAATGTGATACTTGTAATATTTTGCTTAAATCCACCAAGAGCTTGTTTCAGGTAGCATGGTAACTCAGCAACAACAATTTTCTCCAAAGAGATGAAAATACTTTGATAAATACCTTTAATTTTCTTGTGCCTCAAAGTCATGCTTGCCATTGTTGCATTGATGTAGTATTCCCACATTCCAGAGCATGCAGAAGACAGTAAGAAAGGCCATTCTTATTTAAAAAAAAAAAGGAGTCCAAGAAAAGAAGAAAACAGAATGGTGTAACATATGTAAATTTTCACCATTTGTATTCACAGTAACAGAGTCACACTTGACTTGTAAGGACTATTGTACTTTTTTGATCCAAAGGCTTCGTTACATCCCTGGAAAAAGGCAGATTTTCTCATCTGCCCCATTCCCATCTTAAGGAAAAAATTGCTACAGTTTCACCTAGGTCTGCACAGTACCACACACAGGAAAGTGAGGAGCAACTCATTCAACTGCTCTGACACACTACCATGAGACACAATGGACTCCTAACATGGTGACGTGAACCAGGACACCAGAAAGTGGTGTCACCACATCTCTGCTCCCACAGACTCACACAAAGAACTCAGCAAATTGAGAGAGAGGGCCAGGACAAAGACACTTGCACTGCCCCCCAACAAGGCTTTGTACATGAGCCATGCTGGGCACTGAGGCAAGAGCAGGGAAAATCATTCCTCTGCCTTCTCCTGTGCTGCACTGGGCTGCAAGACAGTCCACTAGCAGGACCCCATCAGAAACACAAGGGTGCCCCTGATCCTTTCCTTCCTGTGGAAATGCATCAGCAAATCCCAGTTTGATCCCATATGAGCAGGTGTTACCTACTGGAGCAAATGCCACAGTGGCACCCAGGCTGGGCACAGCACTGGAGCACCTGGGTGCAAGAAGGGGCTGTGAGAGCAGGGTCCCTTCAGCCCTGAGAAGGGAAGGTAAAGGGGAAACCTTACTGCTGTCTATGACTATCTGATCAGAGGATAAAAGGAAGATGGAACCAGTCTGCGCAGAGGTGAATAGTGATGGGACGAGAGACAACAAACATCATCTGGAACATCATAAATTCCAGTCTGACACGACGAAAAAAAAAAAGAATGTGATCAAATACTGGAACAGGGCTTAAAGAAGCTGCAGGAGCTCAATCAACCCTTGGAGGTGTTCAAAACTTGATCAGACACCCCTGAGTAACCTGATCTGAAAAGAATGTCTTTGAGCAGGGGATTGGACTAGGCTGCCAGAGGTTCCTTCCACCCTAAATTATTTTATAATGCTGTGGCTATGTGATTCCTCACAAACAGTTTAGAATCACCGCAGATCTATTTATGTGCGTGCACGTATTTAATTCCCTGTGCAAGACAAAACCCTTCAAACTTAGGAGCTGGCAAAAGGAGTTGGTGCACAGGGCTGGGCAGCTCTCTTCAGAACTGTGCATCAGTTATCACAGAGGGATGAAACAGAAAGGGATTTCTACCTTCAGGGTAGAAGACATAAAGAGCTGAAGCACTCTCAGTAGGAGAGAAGTTTGAAACACAGAGATACGTTTCCCTGAGCTAAATCATCCTGAATGAGAAATTCAACCCCAAAGGAGATCAAGGGCTCTGTGCCCCTCTGCAGCTCAGGACAATACTCATATGATTAGAAAAAATAAAATAACTCCTTTATTATAATCTAAGCCCACTCAGATTGGTTTGGGGGTTTGAGTTGTTTTTTTTTTTTCCCTGTGCAAGACAAAACCCTTCAACTTTAAAAGTTTCAGTCAAAGAGAATCACCATCCTTTGGTCAGGTATAGACAATACATGCATTTTCAAGCTCTGAAGCTTCATTGTTCAGAAAGTCAGTGGAATCTTTTGTCCATCTCTTCTAAACTAGGCTGAAACAGACTCTCAGAACATGTATTCAAGAAACCAACTAGGGGATGTACAGGACTTTCTTGCCCATAAAAGTTCTGTACAATCCTTCTGGATAAGCACAAAAGGACCATGTGCAGCTTAGACATAAAGTAAAATGAGTTCTTCTAAATGAGAACTGGAAATATAACCTGATTTAAATGTTAATACTTTATAATTCTCCTCTTTGCATTTCAAAAAAGGAAAAAAGCTTCAATTAATTTGTGGATGACAATGAGTGAAGAATTATGTATCGTGAAATGGCTAGAAAAAGAGATACAGAAGATGTAAGTCAGAGTGGCCTTATGGGAATCACCTACTACTTGGTGTTAGAAAGAAAGCAGCAAGTTTCAAAGTGTTCTTCCAAGGAAAAATTACCTTTTTTTAACCAAAATGAAATTTCCAAGAGAAATATTTTATTTGAAGGACACAGGTTTTTTTTTCCCTAAACCTTCCCAGTCCCGATATTTTATCAATAAGTACAGAGAAAAAGCATGAGAGGAAAAAAGAAGTTCTTAAAAGGAGTGGTTAAGAAAACTGAACAGAAAGAAGGAACACTTTAACCACATTTCCCCCTAGTTTTCTGAATAATTTGTTGTTTTTTCTTCTGATTTCCTAGTTGTCATGCCTACAGAAATGGGAGCTCTGGTAGGCAGTGATGATGAAGATGAAGCCATGCTGCATTTCAAACATGGTTTAAAGTTCAGGAAATCTAAAACTCTTCCAAATATTCAGAAATCTTTTTAGTAATGATGGGTGAATGAAGGGAAAGAACAACACAGTGATGTAGTCAATAACAGGGAGCACTTAGTGAGTTTTGGAAATCATTCCCTCTATGGATAAAGAGTCCTTATTATTGTAAAAGTTGCCCTACTATTTGCACTGCTTCCAGCCGGAACAGACCAAGAGATGTAAATTGAAGGAAAAGTGACCTTATGACATCAACTTAAAACTACTTTACTCCCTGAGTTATTTTAAACTTTTTTTATCAGTCAAAGTATACTTTCCAATAAAAACTCAGATCTTCTTCTGAATCTGGCAGATACCAACCTTCTGACACTTTCCCTTTCAGTAGGAAAACAGTGCTGGGAAGAAAAAAGTCCACGTGTTAACACAACATCTGCCCCCTAAGAGACTCACTTCCTTCTCCCTGCGATTTGGTTCAAGAAAGTCATTTTTAAGACTTAAACTGGGGGCATTTTCACAACTAGAAGTTACAGAAAGAGAAGAAAACAAATTGGAACGGCTCATATCCAAACTTGGTATAAACAGTTGTGCACACTAGAGTCTGGAGGTAGCAAAGACGCAAAATGCATATATTTTGGATATAAGCAATAATATAAGTTATATGTTGAACAAGGAAGAAAAACAAGCAAATGGTTGCAACCAAGCAAAAAGGTGTTGAGCCCTTAAACACCTAGATGAAATGAACTTGTGAAAGCACATATTTACAAGATTACAGGGGCACGCTTTGCTCTGTGAAGCAGAAAATATAGCAGGAGAATTCAATGAAGATCTTCGTTGCTGTCACCTTCTCATTCTCTCCACCTAGCTGTCTGACAGTCTCATGCACTGGTAGAATCCGCAAACTAATTCAGCATTTACATCTTCTTTCTGAGCAAATTCTTTCCTCACTTGGAATTGCCTCCAGCTTCTTGCATCACCACATAACTTGTCTCAGGTGCCCAGAAATGCTCTCTAGTTTGATAAGTAAGCCATAAAACTGCAAATGGGGCTGGACTGAGAGTCCTTATAAAATGTTATTCAACACCATCGTGCCCACTGATGCTTTGTTTGCAAGCAAAAGCCTGGTGCATCTTTATTTACATCAGTTTAACCTTGCGTCTAACCTGCAGTGTAAAGCTATGTTGCTCGGCATGCAGGACAACTTGGAATAAAAACTAGCATCTTTCCAAGGAAGATTTAAAATACTGAAACGATCTGAAAGTATATGTGATGGAATCCAGTATGCAGTATTTTTTTCATTTATACAATCTCAGTGCATTTGCTTCTAATTGCTTCCTAAATTCACAGAGTGTTTCATAAATGTTTTTTAACATAATGCTTTGGAAGGAGTGAAGGGAATTCCTGTGCTGTTTTTAAAAAGACTTGGCCAGAATAATTTTAAGTGTAGTCATTGACCAAGGTGAATTTCGAGGTAGGCTCCCTTTATCAATGCCAAACTAAACCAGTGTAAAAATAGATTAGGAAAAAAGTAGGAGCTACACAGTAACATAATTTGCTCTCCCCGCAGTTTGAAAGTGTTTGGGTTTTTTTACATAACTGCTGTGTAAAGACTTCATTCTGCAAGCTTCCCTCTGTGAATCTGCAAGAGCAAGACTTCTTGTAAGAAGTAAGCTATGAATTTTTGTGAAGCTGTGAAAAGATTTTAGTAGCTAGGCATGTTGAAGAGTAGATAGATTTGGAAAAGGTCTCCTGAGGAGATTGTGGCAAGAGTTCAACTCCTGCTCCCCAAAGGCAATACTTCTAGGAAAGACCTCCTTAAACAAGAACAATAATGCTTTAGTCAATGATTAAAAAAAAAAAGGCATTGATTAATTTTCCAGTTTCTGGCTAAAACTTGCAAACTTCATTAAATCTTGCTTTTTCTAGAATAAATCAGATTTAGTATTCCTTTAATTGAATCTGGGACAAGTTGGGCTCAGTGTGAAACCGAGCAAGGAAAACAAGAGACAGATGAGGAGGTCAGAGGAGCACACTACACCCTCAGATCCTGTGAGAGTCTCAGGAGTTTGTCACCCTGTGTTCCCAGGACAAGTGTAGGACTGGTAACTGCAAATGCCAGAACTAAACAAGTGAGTTTCTCTCCACAAGCATCCCACGCTATCATTGCAGCAAGTCTGGGAATATGCCTTATGATCCTGGAAGTAGGGTAACCACATGGAAGAGGAGACCAATGGGTAACCACAGCAGAACTCACAGCAACGCTGTCTTCATAATTGAGACAAGATTTCCTGGTTACAAAGGATAACGTAACAGGAATAATGCAGAAAGGTGCTCAATGCCACTTATTATAAATACTATTCTGCTTTATTTTGACTTACCAGACTGAAAAACAAAACAAGACTTGACTTTCCTTAAAGTCTTTAAGCAGTGTGATCTCTTGTATGGTCATCTTTTGGAGTGATACTCAGTTACCCATCAGCATGATTACGTACCATTTTACAGGCACCAAAACAAAGGTGTGTGGGCACAGATGCTTAAAGACATGCTCAGAAATATTACAGGTTTTTAACCTTCCAAGATTTACAAAACTATCTTGGAAATCCTTCAACAAAGCTTGTAAAAATAACAGGCTAGAAAAAAAGCACAGTATTTTACAATGAGCGAATGTTTCCTATTTGAGGGCCAGCTGAACTTTGCCCACTTGAAAGACAAACCAATATGTCCATAAATTAAAATCAGCCATGGAGACAGAGGAATAATGTACACAATTACTGTAACATACTTCGCTATTTTGAAACTGTAATGAAATTAGGGGTTTGCCAGGTGTAATGTATTGCAAGATATTAAGCTAAGGAATTTAACAAGTTATAATCTTTGCAGTATACAGAAATAAAAAGCAATATAATACGGATCAGAGATATCATATAATACATCCCTTTATTCATATGGCTTTAATTTGTTGCATTGTTTTTCCATACAAAGAATTTAAATACCCACAAGTATTTAACTGAAGCTATTCTCCTCTTTTAACTTGACCCCTTCCCACACACAAATATGTCTATTAACTGCAGTAGCAATTTATGCAGAGCTGGGACTCTTACAAAAATGGATGCAACACAAGGGAAGGCCCAGCTGGCATTCCAAAAATGCAGGATATAATATTATATTAGTGCCCTTTATGTCCACTATTATTTTGCTTTGGCTTTCCTTCATTCCAGGCAACGAAGTGGTACAATGAGGACAAGCCCTTAAAAATATAGATACATATATAATTTCTTGAATGCCTTTTAAAAAAAATAAGTCTTCTCCACCCTTGTTTACCATGTCTCATCAGCTGTGAAATTGATATGAATATAAAGTGGCACTTTTAGCCACGAATGCCAGTGCATGGCTTTAAGTTTTCAGGCCTGTTAGAGTGTGGCTTGTTGAATTTAACACTCCTTATGGCTCCTGTAAAAGGTCTGGGCTTTTGGTAGTGCAGATAGCTTTGTACCCAGTATCTTTCAATTGTAAACACTGATCCAAACCACAAGGATCGACAATGATGGTAAGGAAATGGTAGTTTTTGTTGCATCTGTAATTGCACTGAACTGTCTAGAAGCACTTTTAGATACAGTTTATGATTTTGTAGCCAATTTCAAGGCAAGTTCTACTGCAAAAATTGAATCAGAAACCCTGAACCTTTAGCTATTACTGTTGTATAACAGGATTATGCCTCGCTCTTCATGCTATTTTCAGCTGCAAAGATTGAGCTCCACTACCTAGAGGATTTTCTGTCTAGCAAACTAAGAAACTTCAGACATTCCACACTACTTTCCCACACAGGTGGGTACAATGCATGGTCTGATACAGATTTCTCTGGATTCTTTACAATAAGTCCCCATAAGTAGTGTTTCCCAATTTAATAAATATCTCTGCAAACTTAGGCGAGTCAAAAGGAATCAAGTCGTACAAAGAATTGAGAGGAACTATGCTGCAAAATCTGGCTTCATTAGAAGTCATTGAAACCAAGGTGAAACTACCTGCACTCAAATAAATAATGAGATGCAGTGAGAGATCTGCCGTTACTCAGCCCAGTGTGCAGCAGCACACACAGAAAAGCTCAGGTGGTCTATCAGTGGAAAATCTAGAGCAAAGATTACCTTCTGCATCTTAGAATTGTCAATATCCAGTTCTCTGGAAAAGGGGGTATCTGCTTCTCTGGTTATTCTTTTTGAATCAGAAAAGTGGACTACAAGCTCAACCAGGTAAATTAGAAGACGAACTCTAATGCTATATTAGGAAGCAATGCATTACTTTTGTGATGGTTCCAGTGGCTTTTTAGAAGGAGGCCACACCATTAAACATTAAACATGTATGTCATGAACCTGCCCAGATGGAACTGCTTTGTTTTAACTGGCAGAGGAAGACACTGGCCATATTCATCCATAACAACAAGGCTGGGTTGTAGGTCATGGATGGTCCTATTATCTTGTTGATAATTTTTGCTTATGTTTTATAAAATGAATGATTTTATTCCAGCTGCAGTCATTATCATTAATGGAAGTGAGCAGTTAAACATGCAGAGTTCTTTTTCACAGCTTTGTTGGTTTTTTTTCTATTAGATGAACTGACCTCTGGTTGCCAGCACTACAATATAATTTGCCTCACTAGTATTTTCACAAAGCCACCATTGAAAGATAAGTACATCCACTGAAAACGCAGTAATCTCCAGAAAGATGTACATTGGCCTATCCGTCCTAGTCCAAATGGAGACAGCTTCTATAAAAAATTGGTCAAGAGACGGTGGGGGTGTGTGTGTGTGATGTTAAGCAATTTATTGCTAGGTGGCTTTTCTTTTTGATGATAGCAAGAGAAGATGAATAATTTATTTTGTAGGTAACCCTCAGCAAGGACAGGAAATATAGGTACAAGTTTATCGTGACACATTTTGCATTGCTCATTCCTGCGTCATTGCCATGACTTGCAAAATATGCTTTTAACATTAAGAAATAATTAGTCAATAAAACAAACTCGAGAAATGAAGCAGAAAACAAAACATCCAAACCAAAACATGAAGGGGATTCAGTTATTAATCATTAGCTATTCCTAATGGTAATCATTAGCTATTCTATTTTACACTGCTCCTTGAAAACAAATGAAGTGTACAGATATATGTTCAACACACACACAAACATTTGAATTTAACACTGACAGTGGCTCAGTGTTTCTGTGTACTATCTCTATACAAATCTTATTTCAGCTCTTATGTCTCTTGCTTGTACTTGGAGAAACTGGAGATGGAAGAGGCATAAAGACATCTACAGTAAACCAAAACTGTTCCCAGTAGTACAATATATTCTTATCTGCTCCGTCCACCATAGCGTTAAATTATTTGTATGATGACAATTTCATAAATTCCTGGACACATAAGATGGAGATATAAACATTTTTCAACAAATATTAAACACAATTTAAAAATATCTTTCCATAAATATCTCATTATCAAAATATAATCTTTGTTTCCAATTAACCGGTCTAAAAATTTAATGCAGATTAAAGCTATTGCACAAAAGACTTGCAAATAAGCAAAAACATTTTTCATTTGCTTCTATTTACAAAGGTTTAGTGTTCTAAGGAACACGTTAGTGGTCTATCTAGCTGAAACAATACAGTAAGAATATTTACTCTTCCAATGATGCAATCAACATACTTCAGTTACTTACTTAATACGGCTAAGAGTAATCATAGAAGTAGCTTTTTTCCTAGCTCTTTCTTAGCCACTCCATTGTCTGTCTTTTTACACATAAGGGGAATATTTTTTTTACTTTAGACAGTGTGATTAAAGATGAAAAACTGTTAAGAAACTTATTATAGCAACTTCAGAGAAATAGAAGTTTAAAGCACATTTTTAAAACTTCACTATTGCAAGTAATGTTACCCTGCCCATCTCTCTGAAGATCTGCAGCATAGAGAAAAGTAATAGCCAAACCAAAAGAATCCTTTTTTCTAGGAAAGTCTCAGAACCAGGATAATATCAGAACGAACACTAGATGACCCTGAGAAGTGGAATAATGGAAAATGAGAAAACTCAAATAACAGAGTTATGAGTTCAAAACTTAGAGCATTAAAACCAAAATAATCTGTTATAAATTCTGATGTAAGAGCTAGGAAGCATCTTAAGGAAATAACAAGGATGGAAGATCCAGGTATGCTAAAAGTTACCAGAGTTAAAACGTATGAACAATATAGAAGTGTTCTGTAGAGGTTTATACACAGGAGGAGAGAAATACTTAATACTACTGCAAGGCAATAAGGGAATGGGTCTTAAAAATGCTGGCACAAAATAGCCAGCAGTAAATCTAAGCCAGAAATAAGAAGGTTCATAAACACTACAGCATTTTGGCCAAGCAGCAGCCTCCTACACAGAGAAGCAGGGGAAATTTACAGAATGCATAAAACAGGTCAAATTCTTTAGGAAAAGAACAGTATGAGTAGATGTCTCTGGCAGTACAGTCTGGACTTGGTAGTCAGATTGAAGCTTGTACTCTTTCCATGGAACAGAAGCAAATGTTGGGAAAGTGGTGGCACTGGGGGACAGTGCTTTCTCTCTAGCAGAGCACCAACAGGAGCCAAGATAATGTCTCTACAGAGACATTACGTGTGTTACATGCACACCTTCCTCTCTTGGCTTATTAAAACAAAAATAGCATGATTTGCTATTCACATAATTTTTCACTGCTGCCCACTCACAGGTTAAAACTGGATCCTTTTCTTCTTAAGCTGAAGTAACATAACAACAGAAGAAGAATTTCAAAGTGATTTCTGTCTGCAAAAGTTCATGTTTCTTTGGTTTCCCCTCTCCCCAAGTTCTTTATGTTCTGCTGAGGCATAAAGGATGCTGCAGAACATGTGCCTGAAATCCCAGAAGTGAACAGGCAGAAAGGCAACGGCTGCTCAAGGTACACCAACCATCATAAGCTGGTGTAGCTTTGCAAGAGCAGTCAGATTTAAAAATCATCAGTCCAACAGGAATCATCAGCATTCTTAGTCTCTTTAGAGAAGAATAAATTTGCACAGTATTGCTGGACAGCATAGTAAAGAACATAGTGTTGAAAAGCTAAAAATTTTGTTGATAAAAACCCAGTATTTACATTGCCTGAAGCATTTCTGTTTAGGAATAAGAATCAGATAATTTCTTTATGTTCTCAAGAACTTCTACCAGCTGTAAACAATCTTGAGGAAGCTTCTCTGTAGCAGAACGAGTTAATCTCCACATCAAAACCACTGGGTCCACGCACATTTTTCATATTCCAGAAAATAAATGTGCTTGAAGACTAACAAATAGGTCAGCTAAAGAACTCTTTCAAATGTCTCTCAAGTGCACAGGGCTGCTAATTAGAATAAAAAATGTTCAGAATATCATTGCTGATTACACAAAACAGGCATGGAGAGAAGCTTAAACTTCCCAGGGAAGTCTATAGCAGTTGAATGCTTTTGTCATTGCCAAAACTTGTCCACTGTTGAGTCCAAAACCCCAAAACATCATAGTGGGTTTTGTTTATCTAGCTACACTGCCTTGTTTTTCCCAACTTTCAGTGAAGTGTAACTACCACTACTAAAACTGAATCAAGATGCCACAGTATTCAAAACTACTTACTAAAGCTAAACCTTGAGCTTTGTCTCTGGCACCTTCCACAGTAACACACAGCTGTGATTCATAATGCTTTAGATAATTTTCACTGAATGAGAAGTGCAAGGTTTTTATTCTCTATTCCATTCCCTAATCCTTTAACAGCCTAGTACTTTAATACTCCAAACCCTGCTCTTCTCTTCAGCTCAGGTTGCAAATTTTATAAGGACTGCAGGTTATGAGCCACAGGTACTCCAACCTTTCTGCAATATCTGCTGAGTCCGGGGCACTATCCCTAGCTGCTCCTCACCGGATTTTCTTGAGAGGATTTTTTTAGGTCTGCCTTGATAATTTAAAAGTTGGTCCTGCCTTCTCTCTTCTTCCTAAACAGTTTTCAGTAATCAGTTGTAACTAGGGAGCTTGTTAGCCTGGTTTTTACAAGCTAACTTCTTCTGCTAACATAGTAAGGGTTAGCAAGATTCATTAACATGTAAGACAACTTGCTAAAACCATTTAATAGCCTTGCTTCTAGTTTTTTTTTTCTTTTATTATTGTATAGTCATTGATCAAGAACAAAATTCTGTTGGAAAATCAATAGCTGGAACAGTTTCTACATTTTCAAATACAAAGGTGCAATTAATAACTTAATAATTAGACATGTAGGATATGCATGGTTGCACTGAAATGCTTAAAGAAAAGAAGAGCATGAATACTGAATAGAGTAAGTAACAGCTTTGACATCAGCTTCAGGAATAGCAAGGTACTCACAAAGGAAAGAAGAGAAACCATGTAATTTCTCTTGCCTATCCATAACTCCTTTTTGTCATGAACTCACCACTCCTCCGTCAGAGACTCTGGCACAAGCAATTAAACATGCATTCAGTTCTGTACAATGGACTGACCCAACTCTTGCATCACAGATATAAATGCATCTCATTCCCGTCATTACAGTTTAACAGCTTAATGATCTCTAAAGGCAGAAAAATACATTTCTTTCCTTCCAAGCATGTTGTTCTGTTTCTGTTTAGGAGTCTTCGTATGCTTCTCCCGGTCCATCTCTCACCCACGTTTACTGCTTTCTCTCAGTCCTCCCTTTGCACGTTTCCCCACCCTCCCCCCAGGATGTATTTCTAGCAGCTGGGTTCTCTCCTACACAAGTCATCTCTCCTCATACTGTGAAACAGCAAGCCAACCACACAGACACAAATGAGGGTACACCGGAAGAAAAAAGTGCCATTAGCTATTAAAAAACCCCACCACAAGCAAACTGATTCTGATGCCTTTAATTTAATGACCTATACTTTCACAGATGTACATAAACCAACACTAATGCAGTGCTATTAGAGAAAAGTAGTCTTCCTACTTGAAAGCATATTGATGCATATGTGCAAGATTCTAATCTGATAAAAATTTTTCACCATAATAGTGCTTACACAATGATTTTTAAATATTTAAGAGCAAGACACTACTCCAAAACACTGTAGGAAAAAACCAAATAAATGTATCTCAAAAATATTCTCCTCATTAAACACAAGATTTCCACCTTTTCAAAAAGCTTGACTATTTTTTTGTCTATAACAGAAAAATACATGTTATATAGTACTCCATATTCTTTAGAAAATAGCTAAGTATTTGAGGACAATATAGATAAGCAGAGTTTAAAGAGTTTCCATCTGTTTCTTTCACTGTTAAAGATAAAGAAAATGGCATCAAAGTGTACCAAAGGTGCAAACACTTTTAATTCTTGTACTCCTTTTTTCACTGGAGAGATAAGTTAGGAAATGCTTTTCTAACACCAGTCATTTCATATGTGTAAAGTTTAAGCTATTTCCTTCTAATTCAGCATTTCATTTGGAGGAAGTACATTCGCCTCTATTTCTGCTCACAGGTCACTCAAACTTTGGGAACACAGACCTCCTGCCATGTAACCTTGCTGTGCATGAACTGTACATACATCTACCCAGATCAATTTCCTTCTCTCTTTGCCTTTTTTTGGCAACTTTATAAATCTGACCACTTTTTAAACTGCAGTTTCCCCACCACATATTAACTACAAGGGACAAACCCATCTTTCTTGACAGGAATTTTCATTTCAACATCAGATTTTGAATTCTTACCATGGTCTGTAAGTTCAGATATGCCAAGTTCACTTGTCTCATTTCCTCTTGGTTCATCATGTCCTGTGGACACACAGTCACAGGTAGTGGCTGGCTGAGAATGAATGAGGTGTTTTGAAGTCTGTTCATCAGATTCCTTAGTCAAATAGAGAAAGCAGCATGGAGAAATAGGAACAGAGCTTTCAGCAGGATCACAACACAATGGCTGCCCTGATCTACACAATTCCTGGGACTTGTATTAGGCAAATACTAAAATAAAATCCTAACATTTTTGTAAATGATCAGTAGTGACTCAGTCATAAGCACAAGCAGGTTTAACATACTTTTTTTTCTCTAGACACAATGGGAAATGGAAACCAGAGGACATGCAAAAAAAAAGATAAAATACAAAGCACATAAAAAATTATTTCTGTGATGCCTTCACCAACTATTTCCAAACTGCCCCTTTTCTTTCTACAATATGATGTGCTAGAATTGAACTGGCTCATCTTCTGCTGCAGATAGCTTAAAAGCAAAGGACAATTTATTCTAGGAGTCATTCCAAGGCTTCATTCTTACTAAAAAGCCAGTTGAAGTGTTAACATTCTTAACCAAATGAAAAGAGCCCACAGCCATGTCAAATTAGAGCGTTTAAAGGATTACAATTCTAAACATCTTGAAAAGAAATGTATTTTGAACTTCAACGTCATATAGTCAGTAAAAACATTTCAGAGAGCAGATTTAGATTTAAGGGTAAATTAAGAAAGGGTAACTTAAGAAAATAAATCTGCAATGAATAGAGAGCTTGTTGAACCATATCTGAATAACTGAGTGCACTTTGCCTCATCACAGATCAACAGGTTCAGCTAAGCAGTCCAGACTTTGATGCAATTCCCAGTTATTAGTCTCACTACAGACCTGTGCCTCTAGTGCTAAAGAAACCATGTGGGAAAGAAAAGTGTTATACACTGGGTGCACATAAATGAGACCTCCAAAACAACAGCCCATGCTTACATGTAGGACGTTGACATTCAGCTGCTGAAAATTACGGGACCTGAATTCTTGCATTCTTTTGATATTTTCTTGATATTTCTCTTCTGCCAGCCATCTGTAAATACAGAACATGTGTATTTAGAATATGATATCAGGGTGTGCACAAAGGGATCTTCTAAAAACAGATGTGGAAAAACAAATTCCATACTGAGATTTTCGAGTTGCCAAATATTCATGGCATCTACTCAGGTTTTAATGAACACAAAAAGAAATTTTGGATCTCATTTCCAAGCACTATTTTTCACAACTTGCATACCATAATTAAGAAATAGGAAATTATTAGTCCGAGTCTTCTCTATTTCTTCCAAAGATCTTAAATGCTTTGGGCTTCATTCCACCTCGTACGGCAGGGACCTTGCAGCTGCAGACAGGCGTGCAACATTTGTGTGCTTTGAACTCTTCCTCTGGGGCACAGTTGGTAACTGTGGTTTTCTGTGCAGAACCACTTAAGACAGGTGCTACGTTAAGCACTTTTTCCAGCTTCCATTACTATATTCCCTTCCCATCCATCTCTAGATTTGCACTGCTGGAAGCAGATCTCCTGTCTGAGAAGGTATCATTTTTGCATTGTTTCCAACACTTTCAGCCAGAGTCAGCTGACAATGATCTAGAGATCAGTGTAGATCCATTTTAAAGATTCATGACTCAGAACAAGGTCTGAATATTAATGTTGCCCTCATATTACAAAACAAATATATTTCATTTTGGTTTTGGGGGAAAGAAAAAAGGTGAAAATCTCAACAGAAAACATCAAAATGCAAGAAAGCAATGAAAATGAAAACCAAACTAGAACTATCCTGAAATTAGTATTATTTCCTAATCTCCATTCATTTTTAAAAAGTGAAAGAGACAGACTTCCTATTTATAAATTTCATATTACTATAAGAATTGGCCTACCATATTACTGAAAGCACCACACAGAAGAGGTGTTAAATTTAATACTTTTTATACAGTGGTTTCAGTTCACGGAGAGGGTTTGTTTTTTTAAATGAGAATAAATTTATGTAACAACTGCCAGTCAGACAAAAGTGCTCTTCAGACATATTTTCCAAAAGGATATGAAGGTATTAGTGCTTTGCTTCAAATGTGTCATCAAAACAGTATATTCTGGTATTTATTAAAAAACCCCAAACAAAGCCTTCCGGCTGTTTCTCAGATTCCATCAGAAACTGTACCCAATCTCTTCCAAAACATTTTATTATGTCTCACTTAATAAAAAAACCCATAAATCATAAAGCCTTTACCACACATTCATTACCCCTGTTTGATCCTTTGACAAGACTGTTTATCCTCTGAGCTATTAACTTCTATTGGAAAACATCTGGGGCCAAAACAATTGACAAAAGCTGGAGTGCAACTAAATGTCCAACTCCTCAGACTGTGCAAGTCTTAACATAACCAGTCATTAAAAAAAAGTGTCCTATTGTAGCACATCTGAAAATCTCTCATATATTTATTTAACTAGAAATACGGTACTCAAAGCACCAGTTTTGGGCTAAAGTTCTCATTTTTTTCCTGCATAAATAATTTGTGTGATTTATTGTCATCCAAAATCCTCATTAACTTTGAGTAGGTGAAGTCCCATTCTATTTTTATTTTTACCTTGAAAATTCTAACTCTCTCATTAGACTGTTGGGTGGGGAAAATTGCATGGTATGGGCACAACTTACTTCAACTTCTTCGCTTTCTCATCTGCAGCATTTAACTTCCTCAGCCGCATTCGTTCCCGCGGTGTCATTTTCTGTACTTCAGAAAGTTCCTGCAGAGTTTGCAAATGAACTTTCTTCTGCCTGAAATTGAATGCAAGCAAACCCATCTTCCTATAAAAATGTAAATAATCAGTATTTTGACTGGATATTGAAACACAGTGACATTTCAAATGGGATAATTAGAAAGTCTCTGGAACTACAGCAGACTAAATAGACTTTAGTTTGGAAAGCAAATGCCTCTTTTAAATTGAAATATTTAAGCTTGGACTTGAGAAGAATGTGAATCTTTTCAGGTGAGGATGGAAAAACATAGACTCATCTCCTTAAAAGAATAAATATTGAAGTGCTGTGAAATATTTACCCTATCAGGCTTCATTACTGGACATATTCCAAGTACAAAGGCAGTCTTTAAATGAGAGCCATAATACCACTTGTACATTTCACACTGATTGTTACAAGCTGTCTAGAATAAAAAAGAATATTTATGTCTTTAACGACAGATACAATTATCATGTTGTCCTCTTAAATTTCTGGTCCTAATCAATAATAAGAGTTCACAGGTAAAATGGTCTCTATAGATGATCTCTGAAAGCTGAGTATGAATTATTGGCTTATGTATTTCAGCTGTATTTATCAACAGAGGAGACCAATATTAGTCCTTTATCAGAAAAAGGATACTAATCTCAGATTATCTCACATCCTACAGTAATTAAAACAAAAATTAAACCATAGTTTGAAATGCCTTGGCAGTCACATTTCACTTACACAATGCATATTCATTATACCATGTATTTATAATACCAACTATTCATTTCAAATTACTGTTTTTGCTCTTGTCAGATAAATTCACTTATGATGATCTAAGAGCCCAGGTTTGTAACCATACAAATTGTAACACTCCTTCTGGACTATCATTTTGAAATCAGGATTTTAATAAATGAGCAGAGAAGATTTCATTATGTTTTTCAAATAGCGCAAAGATATGAATATTAGTGTGAAATATGAAAGATTAAGGACAAAGACAAGAAAAGTTCAATTATTCATAAGAATGGAACTAACTCTTCAAGTATGAATAATGTAGCCATATTTCTTGTCTCCTGTAAAAAACTCTAATTTAAATTAAAAGAACCCCATGGGGAAAAAAGCAATTTTTCATTCAAGTTGAAACTGAACTTGTACAGCTTTATGCTTACTTAAATATTTAAAATTTATGACTTGAATGAGAATAGATTAAAGTAAGCCATCAGAGGCCTTTACTAGAAGAAACTAGACTCAACCTTTTTCCATTACATGGCAAAAAGAATTGCCGGTTAGAAAAAAGCAAACATAAATATAAAGTATTCCTGGTGAGAAAAAAGCAAACATAAATATAAAGTAGCAATGGTTGAGGAGAACACCATAGCAAACAACTGTTTGTACACTCACTGGGGCTAGAGTACTGCTGCATTGCAGCAGATGTGGGGAATTCATTATGTTTCATTTTTTTCTCCTCCCCTTTTCTGCTCTCTGCCATTTTTCAGGTATTTTTAGTTCATTTTGCCTAACTCTTTCAATCTGGGATAGCAGAAATTATTTGGCATTTTGCTTACGAGTAACAATACAGGCAGCTAATGTTCTCCTAAGTTCGAGAGTCATGATAAGATTATGACTTCTTGCATATCCCAAATACTCGGGCAAAAATAATCACACAGTAGCACAAGTGAGGATAAGTTACAGTAAAGCTTCTCCTAGGATTTTTTTTCTCTAATTGATGCCCTGAATTTTAAAACCTCAAGATAAATTGCCATTCATTGCTTCACAATTTATAGGAACTCCGAACCTCTGCATGGAAGCAGACTTTCCATTTCCTTCTAACAACAGTATAAGAGCATGATGTTTGTAGTTAGAACTACTTGTTCTTCCTCTTAGAGACTAAAAACCTGCTTCTGAAAAAGTGTACTTACAGATCCTGGGATATACATAAATGTCCTTCCCACATGCTAGCTCTGTCAGAAAATGATGTCCATTTGGAAGGCAATGAGACTCAATACATTCAAGCTAATGACCATGGATCAGGTATAGAATACAGTACATATTTTACAAAAAATACAAAGTGGTTTTATCTGTCTGTTCTAGAAGCATGGGGATATTTGAAGTCTGGATATATATTCTCCAGGTAACAATACTGCTTCCCCAGAGCGGGTGCAATGGTTTTGGTGCACAAAGATAATCTGAAATCTTGTGCCCACAAGATAAAGGCAAGAATTAAAAGTTTCTTGAAGATTCTCATACTCTATGTTTCAACAAGCATTAAATACTAAATATAATTCAGATAGAGTTGGCATAATATCTGGGAAAGATTTCAGTGCCCCAAAACTATTCACAGTATATCTCTAAGAAACATCTCTGTGGTTAACTATTTGATTTGAAAAGGAAGGAATCATCTCCACATTAATTGAATTAACTTAAATATGTATACTTATTGTTTCATTTTACGTCAAGGCTTGCAAAGTTCAATGAACTATTTACACTAAAGGTACCTAAATAAATTCATACCAAAATGGAAAACTTTGGTCTCACAAAAAGACAGAGACTCATCTGCCAACAAGAGACACCAAGGACAGAAGTGACGAGTAGAAACCCGTAACACAATTTGTAGAGATGAGATACACTGCAGATACACTACAGATACACTGCCAGCAGTTAAACTGGGTAAAATGAGGTACAAAATATTCTGCTATGTGGATTTCAACTGTCTGTACTCTCCTTTCTTCCTACCACTGACAGCAAACTACACTTTGTTTGGAAAAGCTGAAGGTGGTCACCTCTCCCAAAGGGATGCTTGCAAGCAGCAGAATTGGCAGCATCTGCAAAGTGATCACAGCTGCAAAACTGTGGGTCTTGTACGAGAGCAGAGGTCACAAAAAACAAAGGTGAAAGTCCTATTGCCCCAAAGGCACAGCCACTTCTGGCCTGCTTTCTTTATTGCTGTTATTCTGGATTGCAATCTTTATTGCTGTTACCTAATAATTCAAAACACATTTCAGAGAGTGGTTGAAACCTTGACAGTTATTTAGAGGAAACAGGGATGTTCATTGCTTCCTCACAGGATCACAGACTTCTGGTTTTGTGCTTGCTAGCTCCTAACAGAACAAAACCTGTACAGAAAACTCAGGGATGGGGAGTAAAGAGGAGGGTGAGTTGCCCATGAAACTGCAGAGCTAATTTACAAAGGCAAAATTAAAATGTCCATGCTGGAATTTGCTTTAAACATTGCAGCATTGTAATTTAATGCAATTAATTAATTTAATTTGCCTAAGAGAGAGAACATGTGTGAAGACACTGCTGATGTAAGAGCCAAGAAACATCACTACTCTTGATTTCTCACTGTAGTTACAAGATAAAAATAACAGTATCCTACAGAGGCATTAGATGAATATTAGTTTAAGTGTATATGCTTTTAGCACGGTGTCATTCAGGAAATGTAGCTTTCACATTTAATTTTTAGTAGGTACAGAAACAGCAGCACTATAAATGACAATGACCTAACTAAAATGACAGCTTAAACCTCCAAAATTTAAAGACAAAGGTCACAATTTGCATACCAGTTGGTACTAAATTAACATAAACATATACTGCACATGCATGTGCAATTTACAGTCACATAATAAAAATATTTCGTCTGCAAATCTTTTTTCACTCCCTAAATCTTAATTATGCATCTCCTAATATGGTTGGTCTTTTGTATTTCTGAGGAATAGGTTTGTCTAAACATAAAGCACTACAAGATTGACACAAGTGTTAATGACATTATTTGGCAACACTGTAATTTCATATACTACTGCCCCTAAAACTGTTAAAAATACTTACACATCACCAAAAATGGCAGCAGTTTCTTTCTGCCAGTTAAGTGCCTTGTCTTTCACAGTCGTGTTTGTGAACTTGTACTGTATTTTCTGCAAGGAAATAAAACAGAAGGGGTATCAAGACTTGATGCTAAAGTTATCCAGAATCTTTAGCTATTACCCAGTACCATCCTAATACAAAAACTGACGGAGCAGTTTCCTTCCCTACCTTCTCAGAAAGCCAAATAATCTAGGCACCGAAGCCTGGGCAAAAAGAGCAAAATGCATTGGTTTTCACTAAAACTATGACTAACCAGAACAGTTTAGAGACATATGCACCCAGGCTCAAGTGATCTACATTTGTTACGCACAAATGTCTGTTTTCCTTATTGCTCATACCATTTCAGAGGGGATACATTCAGCATCTCAAGTGATGAGGGCTTCATTCCTCAGTCACATTTGTACTGTATCTCTGAAAGTCCCCTAGATTAATGTTCCCATGAACAGCTATCAAATTATTTTTTCTCAACATATAGACAATACAATTTGCAAAATACATACTCAAATAGCAAGTGTACAGCTACGCTTTTTCTTACATACCTTTAGCTGTTCATCAATATAAGGCATTTTTAGGATCTCTGATGCTGATGGTCTCAATGAAGGATCCTTACTTAACATGCTGAAACATTAAAAACCGAAAGTAGTAATTAAGCAATTGTCCAAACTTACTGAAAAACCTGCTAAACAAGAAAATAACGTACCTGCATAGCACAGCATTTAGTTTGCTTGGATATCTATCAGGAAGAGAAGGTGTTTCACCTTCCACAATTTTTAACACGACAGACAAAAAATTCTGTCCAGTAAATGCATGGTTCATACAGCACATCTCATACAAAATGCATCCCAGAGACCTTGAAGAATAAACAAATAAGAATAGTTTATATAATATTTTTGAAAGTCGCATGCATAGTGACATTACAGTAAGTAAAATCCCAACTGTATGCCCTTTTCTCCTGAGAAGGATATTTTATTATTGTGGCGTCCTTTTCATCTAAAATATTTTTATTCAGATCACAATTAATTTATAAACAGGATAAATCATCATTCTATTTTCATAAGTACAGGCACAAACTTGGATTCTGTATATAAATACATATAATCATATATATATATATATATATATATAAAGTAAAACCCAATTATATTAACTGCTTTAAGTGATTACCCATTAAATGAGGAATAAAAATTTTAATTAGTGACTGACTGAGAAAAGAGTTTAGTAGTGCTTGGACACAGGTCATAGGTCTGGTTACATTCGTTTTGCAAATTAATTTCTGACAACAAACTGAGGCTAAAATTCAAGTTCAAATTAAATAATGCCACTTTCAAATAACAGAAGTGCCTTCTAGTGTGATTTCATTCATTTGGCCACATACTCGAAATAGATGATGAAATGAATTGGTACTCAAAGAAATTTGAAAATTTAGATGAGAGCATCATATTGCAACATATAAAACTAAATTTCCTCAAAATTTTGTTTGGAGAAGAAAAGAAGAAATCTGGACACCTAGGTCTGGACACATACCTAAGGACCAGAGTCAGTTTAAAATCATTAAAAACCAGGAGGAACGACTGCAAACCATTTTAAAAGGCTCTCTGGTTTACCATCACCTTATTCACCAGTCTTAATGGCCATAATAAAAGGTCACCAAGTTGAACATTTTAAAATAAACACTCTCACAATAATTTTATATAATGACTGTTCATAACAGTTTGCACTTCAGCTGAGTTCTCTCCGACAAATGATTTTTGAAAAATAGGGGAGTTGAGTTTTGCAGGCCGTGGAGGATGCTCAGCTTTTTCTCCAGTCAGGGGGGCTGCCTTAATCAAAGTCATAGAAAATGCTGGTGAAAGGCAGATACAGGTCGAGGCTCATCTAAGTAACCACCTTAAATATCTTTATATTTGGCTGTGGTATTTATAATTTAATCAGTGATTCCAGAAGAAGTAAGAAAATAAAGCATAACGATAAGAAATATGTATGGGTGAATGGCTTTCAGGAAAGGGGTATAAACATCTTTGAAAGCAAATAACGAATAAAGTTTCAAGTATTCATTTTGGTTAAAGAAGAGGAATTGTTTTGGTCCACCTGGAAATAAAAGAACGAGAGCAAATAATTTTAAAGCTGAAACCCAGGCTCTACATACAGTGCAAATAAGGAAGACAGAGAATGGGGCGGGGCTCCACTCACTGGTACTTTTCAAGCCAGTATGTGAAAACCATTAGCAGAGCATTTTTGCTAAGGACCAACTAAAGAGCAGCTACAGAGGCAAATAAACAACTGCCTAGGTTTTTTAAAGATTTTAAAGATTTAAAGATTTTAAAGCTGTCAAACAGCTTTCAAACTTTCAAAATCAGTAAACAGTAAAACACAGATGATAATCTGTATTTATGATGTATGTTTAAACTCTGAAACAAGATAATTACTGCATGAGAAAATACTTAAAGTAAAAAGAACAACAAAAAACCCCTACGCACACAGCAGCTGAAAGCATCAAATAAAAATGGAAATCAGCCAGAGGGAAGAAAAAAAGAAGGAAAATCCCAACCTGACAGACTGTACTATAACTTCTTTCTGCAGAATCAATCTGTTTTGGAAGCTGCTTGATTCTGGCAGCTAGAAATTGTTTAATGAGCCATTAGGAACAAGGGATTTGACACATCAGGGAAGCTGATTTATTCATCTAGTTTAGTACTCTGACTGCACCTGAGGTGGAGAAAGATGAAAAGAATGCCCAGGGCATTCTGCTGCAGCCAGGGCTGTGAACTGACTACCCAGGGAAGATCCCATCTGTCCCATGAAAGAAAAAATAGAAAAAAAAGTAAATAAAAATGAGAGGAAAAGAATAAGGTTTTTTCTGCAGGATCTAAATGTTCAAAATTAAAAAAAACATCTCCTAAGCTGGGAAATGCTGCCCCAGGTGCAAGAATAGCAAGGCTATTTCTTCCCAAGAGAGCTGCTGAGCTGCAAACACCCAAGGAAGTAACTGACGAGCTTTTGGCTCAAAACTGCATTTCTCAGTAATCTTTCTACATTTCTGGCCTAAGCACCTTGTAAGGAGCAGGAGGAAATTGCTTCCCAATTCCCATAAGCAATCTGCACAAGATCCAAACATATAATTTAATTATTTTTATAATCTTAGCCTGCAGAAGTGCCAATGCTATAAAATTCTAAAATGGTCATTAAGCCATCCAGCCAGCACATTTGGTTTGACAACTCCCTATATTCATAAATAGGTTTGACAAAGCTCCCGAACAGCAGATAATTTCAGCAAAATTGTGGCATGACCAGTTCATGTTGAAGCTACTTATGCTCAATTGCATCATAAAATGGAGCATCTGGACAGGCTTCAGTGTGTTCTCCCCAGTCTCGACCCCTAACTTTTCCTTCTTAGGAGAAACCATCCTGAGGTTTTTGGTGTTGCTTACATAAACACTGTCATCTTTTTAACATCTTCTGATCTTTTGTAAAAAATGTTACACTTCTTCAAAGGTTGTAAGATCCAAGTTAGGTTTAAATTCAACTCCAAAAATCAGATAATGTAAATGCATATACCTTTATGGCTTATATCTCCTAGTCTCGTCATATCAGATGGTCTTAACAATTTGTTGGCTTCAGAGTCTGCGAGGAATATGTCTCTGAATTTAACTTCCTCAATATTCACTCATCAGCCCTTCAACGAGAACTCCCTGCTTCTGTCTTCCCCAGCCCCAGTCCCTCAGCTCCGTTTTTTGATTGTTACTATTAAAGAAAAAGACAAAGTGGGGAAAAAGCACAGACAAGCAAGTACAACAAAAAGAAAGCCTCAAGATCTGTGATGTGGGTAATCCAATTTACCCAAACACAACAGACAAACCACCTCTCAAAATCTGACAGTATTTAATGGAAGACAGCATACAATGAATTTACATGTGATTTGACATTGCTTTGTCTCTGAAAGACAAAAAGAAAGTTACTTACACCTCTCTTATGAAGAATTTGTTAAGTCCCTAAGGGGGAAAAAAACCTGGTTTTCAACTATTATTTCTGTTATAATTATTGTTTCTGAGATATTTATAACATATAATACACACAAATCCATTGAAAAGTTCCTGGATGAAGTTTATCTTATATGCTCATATCTTTGAAAAGCAGAGAGAAATATTATTGCTGATAACAGTTTCCTTGAGTTTTCTGGACACATGACTGCAGTGCCATAGCGCTGGAGGCATGGGAATGCTGGCTGACCCCCAACAGCATCAGTCTCACCACAGGGTGTGTAAGGGCAGGAAGGGACACCAGGACAGCGGCACAGCAGCGCCGCGGGGTCACGCTGTGCTGGGCTACCAATGAGCCCCAATTGCACACACACATCCCTGACTGATC
>VXBT01002661.1:0-10437 GCA_013400235.1 Oriolus oriolus
CCCTCCCATGGGAAAGAGTCCTCAAAAAACTTCTCCAGACTGAGTCACTCACACAGGCTGCAGTTCTTCATGAACTGCTCCACCATGGGTCTCTCCCAAGTCCTTCAGGACCAGACTGCTCCAGCGTGGGATATCCCACCGGGTCACAAGTCCTAAGAGCAAACCTGCTCCAGTGTGGGCTTCTCTCTCTGTGGGGCCACAAGTTCTGCCAGGAGCCTACTTCAGTACAGGGTTACCATGGGGTCAAGTCTCCTTCAGGTGCGTCCACCTGCTCCCTTATGAGGTTCTCCAGAGGCTGCAGGTGGATATCTGCTCCATCGTGGACCTCCATGAGGTCCAGCCTGCTGGTCCATGGTCTTCACCACGGACTGCAGGAGAGCTCTGCTGTGGTGTCTGAAGCACTTTCTCCCCCTCCTTTTTCACTCACCTTGGTGTGTGCAGGGCTGTTTCCCCCATGGTCTCATACCTCTCTCCAGCTAAAATTGCAGTTTTTATGCCTTTCTTGAACACATTATCCCAGAGGTGCTATCACTGTGTTATGAATGGATGATGTGGGTTTAAATAAATCCCTGCCTTTTGCTCAGGCGTCTGGCAGCAGGCAGTTGCGTTACTGAGGTGGCCAGCACCCCAAGACCCACTCTCATTCCTAAGTTCTTTAATAATAGCTGATTCAGTCTACTATAGAATGAATTATTTGTTTAAGAGACACAAAACTAACAGATATAAGACTTAAAACAGACTATTACTACACAGGAATAAGGCAAAAGGTTATACTAGTATTATACACGCAGAGTTAAAGGTACCATTAAATTTGCAGCTAGCTAAGAAATAGTATAACTTAGAATCTAATGTTTCTTACCATAAAATTGTTGAAGGGGCACACATCAAAATCCTTTCCCTCAGTTTCCAGAAAAGCAAACATGAAGTTGTGTCCAACCTTTGGGAAGAAATTGTCTCGCATGCTCCCAAGGAGTGTGTAAGAGCCTTCTGCCTCTGTGATAAACTATAGTACTTTTATAGTGTAAAAACTGGCCTTTTGGTCATCTGTGGTTTTTTTATCTCTTCCCACATCTGTTAACCTGGCAGACCTTTTGGTGCCAGGAGATGATACCTGCTGCGTCTTGCCCGTCTGGGTTATCTCTCCTATCTGCACCGGCTACCCACGGTGGGGAGAGGAGTGATATGTCCTGCCACACACTGTCACTGATGGGCTCAGTCTTGGCCAGCTGTGGGTCCATCTTGGAGCCAGCAGGCACTGGCTCTGTCAAATATGGGGGAAATTCCAGCAGCTTCTCACAGAAGCCACCCCTGTAGCCCACCGGGTTCCAAAACCTTGTCATTAAAACCCTTTACACTCATACTGGACTTTTAAATGATGCACTGTAGAAGTGTCTATTTCTCATAAATGATTATGAAAGACCCTAAGGTGACTAGCTCAAATATAGAAGTCTAGTGTGTATGCATATGAGAAGTTAGGTAAGATTTCCAGTTCCATGTGTTAAGTGGATCCTGCAAATGCAAAGTGAAAGAAATTGCCGGAAAAACCTATCTCTAAGTACCAGACTATGAATAAGAAGAAGCATGAGAGAAGACAAGATACAGCAGGCAAGACGATTCTGAGAAAAGGAACAGGCAATTTTGAAACAGTTAATGGAAAAAAAAAATCACCACAATTCAAAGATGGGACAGAAGAGAAACTAATAAGTGAGAAAAATACAGTGATTATAGGGTATTGTTAAAGGACTAAATGAGAAGGTCAAAGCTGGGGGAATGGAGAGGGTGCACAAAAGGATATAAATATATACAACTGGAAGCCAATTTTTCGAGGGCAACAACAAGTTGTATGTTTCCTTGAATGCATATGAAACTGTTTTGCGAAAAAAGCAACCAAACTTTTGAATATGAACTAGTTTGTATTTTATTTTCTCTTTTTTCTTTCTTTGTCAAAGAACATATGATCATATTTACAGGCTGCTGCTCTTCATTTATCAATGACCACTGTACTGTGTCCTGCCAAAAATGGTACATTTCCCTTCGCTGAATTGAGATAAAGATTTTTACTGTGTCAGGAAGACAAACATGAATATTATCTTGACCACAAATTAACAGACTGAATGGCAAGTAATCTAATTGCATCAGAGGCAAGGGAAAAATTCATTCATTATAGCATAGCATTTTCTTAAAAGAAAGCAAAAAAAAATCCAAAAGATAAACTTCATAAATCTGCTGCATTTTTAATGAATATTATAGATTTGCTAAAAAAATCTGAAAATAGTCTTATACATTTTTCATATGTGTGCTTCAAATAATATTCATAAAGATATTAGTACTGAGTACATTATTTATATGTACTATAAAACATATTTATTAAAAAAGTACATAAATATATATTTATATAGACACTATAATGAAGTGACCTTCTATACATATCTATGGTCTTGTGATATTATTTTTGAGGTAATTTACTTTAGTCAAAATTTTGAAATTATATACCACAGGCTGAGAACTGTACTTTTGGTTTTTTACAAATTTTAATATTTTAAAAGTGTAACTTTCTGATCTTAATTTTTAATAATTTCTGCAGAAGTATAGGGAAATTCTGCATTAGAGAGTAGGGTAAGAAGTAAATAGAACATGGCTTCAAAAATAGTAGTAATTTTTGTAGGCCCTCATTACTGAAAGGGAGACTCCTAAAAGAAAGCTAGAGAGAGACTTTCCACAAGGGAGTGTAGTGGTAGGACAACAGGAGATGGCATTAAACTGAAGGAGGATACGTTTAGATTAGGTATTAGGAAGAAATTCTTTACTGTGAGGGTGGTGAGGCACTGGAACAGGTTGCCCAGAGATGTTGTAGATGTCCCATCCCTGGAGGTATTCAAGCCCAGACTGGGTGGGGCCCTGAGCAACCTGGTCTAGTGGAAGGTGTCTCTGCTCATGGCAGGCGGGTTGGAATTAGATTATCTTTAAGATCTCTTCAAACCCAACCACTCTATGATTCTATGATTTATGCTCATTTAGCTGAGGTTATGGTAGATGCAGAGAAATATGATCACTTACAGAAAAAATTGTGGTTTAGAATATATGAAAAATGTAATTGAGTCAAATGTATGAAGGTTTTTTCAACATTTAAAATCTAAAGTAAGAAAATTACTTAGCTATATTCAGGCTCTTATCCAGCCCTTCAAAAACAAGCACAGAAAAAAAAAAAAAAACCAAGGTAAAAATCTTTCTTTTATGTGGTGATGGTTGGCTGTAACAAAAATACTGGTTTTCTAGTGATTTCATTGTCACTGAATAGTATGATTTCATTGTCATACTAATAGTATGACTCTATTTGCTCTCCAGTGTGTGAATTCTGCAATGGGATTAGTAATTTACATCTATACAGTTGCCTATTTTCAGGAAAATTTTAGCAGTGTTTTTCAAAATGTGTCACTACTGCTAATTTGCTGAAAGCTCAGCTATAGATTCAAGAGGTGCTGGAGAGGAAAGAAGCCAAACTGAAATTCTTAGTGATCGTATAGTCAATTCAGCATCAAGTTTCAACAGTGCAGTCTGGGGCTTCTCTTGCATTTTGCTGTACAAGTAATCACATGTTCTGTGTTCTCCTAAGCATAATGTTTAATTTATATGACAATAATTTATGCCGTTGTAGAATTATTTAACTTTCAGGTAGTCTATGCTGTAATGTAAGGAATGTGTTTTTGATTCTGTTACACTGCCATCATGATGAAAACAGCACGTTATGCATTTTATTACTGTATAATTACATTGTGTGCTTTCAGAATTGTCAGTTGATGCAAATACTTTGGCAGCCAATTAAGTGTATGATGTTCTTCAGCCAATTTGTATTTTCTTGTTGATTTTCTTTGCTGTTCCTTTACCGAAGGTGCCCAGACACATAAATGGTATTTGTGTTGCTGTCAGCATGACATTAAAACCCAATCCATTTTAGAATTAATCTTTTAAAATTCTTTTGACAGAAATTTAGTCTGCTGAACTCAGGTTTTTTCCTCATGTATCTCTAAATACCTTCCTTTACTGAGTAAAAATACTGCTTTAGTAAATCCTTTGTAATGCCATTGGTCCAGATGGAATGACAATTCTATCCATCAGTACACATACCATCCCACCATCTTCATAAACAACGTGATCTACTGAGTATTGGATGAAAAGTGTTAAAACTGAATATATATAAATATGTCCACATGCATATATCAGGGTGCTGGGTCTTGAAAACCTAACCTTGACAGTCATTCTCATACAATGGGCAGGACAGTAGTTAGTAGTTACTGGTGCTTATCTTACAAGTTTTTTACATGGATGTCTCCTATGAGCAGCTACAAACATCCATGCCCCATTGGTAAATCACTCACATACTTCTCAAAACCCCTCGTGTATTGTGTCTCTTGGTGGCAACACGTCACAAAAATGCTTATGTACTACTGGTTATGCTGTTACATTGGTTACACTGTTTCAGTGCATTTATTTTGCGGGTCAAGGTAAGCAAATATTAATTATATCCTGATTAATGCACTTTAATTTATGCATGTGATAGATACCAGCTCAAGCTACAGGAGTCAGAGTATGAAGTTGGTTATGTTGAGATAAGATGTCCATACTGATTCTCTTTTGATATTTATTTCATCTAGGCGCTTTGATAACATGATTCCATTGTAATATGATATTTCATTTTCAACATGCTACCAATAAATATTTGCCACAAATAATATCAGGATACTGATTGTAATTGCCTTTATCAGGAGAGCAATTTGACAGCAACAATATGTATTCAGCTTTTTTAATACCCTGAAAAGGTTTTAAACTTAATAAGATAGAGTGTGCGTCACAATAATCTATAAAAAAAAATAGCTCTATGTCTTGTATTTTGAAGGTGTCCCTGCCAGTGGTAGAGGGATTGCAACTAGGTGATGACTAAGACCCCTTCCAGCCTAAACAATTGTTATTCTATATCCTGCTAGAGAATGAATAGGGAAATAAAGGATGAATATGGCAATAAAGAGAAGCTTCTTCAGAATTCAGAATTCTGATTTCAGCAAGGTGGTCCACTACAAAGTCTGTCATCAGCTCTGTTTCATTTTGGGAAGTGTCTGTAACAGCTGTAGTCATACAGAGTGCTGGGACTCTTAATAAACATATTGCAACATCCTTATTTGGAAACAGCACTAGAAAGATGTATGTTATTTTTTGTTTATTATTAGCTCAGTTCTGCTATCATTGCTTTTTTTAAAGGTCATTATTACAAGTTTTGGCATATGTTTAAGTCCTGGCAATTGAATCTTTGAAATTTCCAACAGCTGATAGCAAGCTAATGAAAATAAAAGATGAACATTTGAACCATGATCCAATCACTTTCTAAATCTGAAGTAATAAAATAGACACCAACCTGAGATTTTAAACTGACTATTAGACATGCATTGTGATTTTCCAGGAAAAAATTTATGATGAATTCTGGCACATATCTTTAATGCTTTGGATGTCTATCATAAACCAGAATCACACCAAAGATGCCATAACTACCTGTTGACTCAATGATGTATGAAATAAGAAAGGATGTATATTCTAGGCCTCAATGGCTCCTAAGACAAGGCTTTTAAAAGGAACTGTTATGTATAATTTTTTGATTAATATTGAAGGGATAAAAAGAACAGATATAAAAAATATGTATGTGTATGCGTATGTGTGTGTTCACTGTGCAATTTGTCATCGAGGGAAAAGAATACCGAAGAATGTAGTTGCCAGAGCTCAATCTTTTAAGTAGAAGATCAGAGGAAAGAGATGTCAGGGTATAGATTTTACCTTACTTACACTGATGTACTCCGTGATCAGCACTCCAGAGCGGACGTCAGTTACATCCAGGGAAGTCAATGCTCGTTCCACCCACTCTCAGTGCTGGTGTTCATGCAGTGGCTGGGCTTCAACACACAGCAGTTCCACTGTGGGCATTTTGCTTCTATGTTATTTTGTATGGCTTTATTAAAATATTTCCAGCAGATCTCTACAGACAAGGGTCTTTGTAGGAAATCAGATCAGTCCACAACGACCCACATTATGCACCTTTCCATTATTTTCTGGTATTGTTCTGACAGTTGTTGATCTGTGGCTGGTGTCAATGCTTGTTACAGTCAATTTGTGTTTACAGTATCCTGGCTTCCATGGCTTTCCATGGTCTGCACTGTACTCAGTTCTTGACCTAGGAGAGGGCACAATATTCCCAGAATCACAGAAACAGACAGTATCTGAGGTTGGAAGGCACCTCTGAATATAATCTATTTCAAGTCTCTCCACTCAAAGCAAGGCCACCTGGAGTGGGGTGATCAGAGCCATGTCCAGTCAAGTTTTAAGTATCTGCAGGATAGACACCCCACAGCCTCCCCAAACAACCTGTTTGAATGTTCAATCAACCTTACAGTAGGAAAAAATATGTTTGAACTGTATTTCTTCTATTTCAATTTATGCCAAATTTTGTCGTTATTTCTCTTGGTACCACTGAGAAGAGCCTATCTCCATCTTCCATGTCAAGTATTTATTAGCATTAATGATTCCCCTTCAATCTTCTCTACCCCAGGCTGAACATGCACTCTCTCAGATTCCCTGGTATGTCTGCAGCTCCAGTCCCTGAATAATTTGTGACTCTTTGTGGGACTCTCTCTGTCCGTGTCTCTCACACTGGGGACACATCACTGGACACAGTGCTCCAGGTGTGAGGGAACTGGCCTCTCTCTGGACTTTACGCTGCTTCTTGCATTTCACCACCCTTCATGCATTTCACCGCTCAGCTCTTCAGTCACTTTTCAACACACATCACAGACTCATCATCTACCCCATACTTTTATCAGTTTGTCTATAAGAGTGTTACTGGCTAAAGTGAAGGAGATATATTCAACTTCTACTTGAAAAACTTTGTTCATCACTCAAGAACATTGAAAATCCTATTTCTAAATGCTTCTGTGGTGTAAAAATCTTTTCCTTCCAGTTCTGATTTTAGTTTTCCAAATTTGAACATCTCTGTGAACTTTTCAAATGCAGGCAGACTTAAATTAAGTTTGATAAATTTTGGCAAATAAGGTAACAGAGCTGCCAAAGCAGTCATAAATTGGCTGAGAAAAAGTCTTCAGAAGAGGTTAAGTCTTGCTCCTCTCTTCTGGTGAAGCAGTAGTCTCAGTTCACATTCAGGAGTGCTGAATTTTAAGGTCTGCAAAATTAAGCAACTACAGAAACCTTGACTCTGAAATCTTGAAAACATTTTGTCATCATTTAGGAATTTTGTGCTGCAATAAAAACAAATTCTTGTAGAAATGTAACATTACAGGAGTAAAGAGATCACAAATATGCCATAGAACTTGCGCTTCTTGTTTTGCACAGTGCTTGGTAAGAATACACCCTGATGTTTAGTGGTTTTACAAAAATGAGCATATGGAATCACAAATTTTAGGAAGAAATTCTGATTAACATTTGTATTTTTCTTCAGTTCAGAAAAGTAAATTATTTTAAGCTGCATGCTCCTTGCAATCCAGTTGTCATTAGGCCAGAAGGTTCAAAGGACTAGACAGTGAAAGTTATGATAGCCTCTTATGCCTCTAAAGTCCTATACTGAATATAATATAGCAAGTTAGTATGAGTTGCTTGCTTGATGGTTTAGACACTGAAGTGGTCTCATTCCAACATTTTTAAAGCTAAGACAAAAATGACTGAAGATGTATGCATTGCAATCCTTTCTCTATTGAACAGTGCAAATCTTAAAATCAATGCAACTGTTCTGAGGAAAAAAAAATACAACTTTTAATCAGGTCAAGAGAGTTGAAAATAAAATAAAGGAACTATTCTTTTTTTCCCCTGATCTTGCTCTAGGTGTTCTCCTGGATTATGTGCAGGGAAATTTAAAAAATAGTAAGTGAATTCAAACAATACAAGTTCTTCACTGTTTTTGTTTTTCAATTTGCTTGGCTGTTGTTTTTCTTTTCTATCTCTAAGCTATCATAGAAATGATAGGAGAACTTAATTTGGGACCATAGGAGGTTATCAAATCTAACACACCTCTCAAGTTGGACTTTAAAGGCAGTTTTATTTTCTCTGGATCTTGTGCAGCTCACTTTTGAAAATTTCCAAGGCTCTAAGTTCCACAGCCTCTCCAGGCAAACATAAGCTCCCAGGAAATAATCTGCATCACCACGGTTTTCTTCACCAGCTACAGGGGAACTTCTGCACCTGTAGCCTATAGTACCTTCTCCTACTTCACTGGCCTTGGTGGCTTCAGGTTTGCATGTGTCATTTTCCTTATGCCTCCCTCTCTCTCTCCCTCTCTCTGCTGCTGCACAGCATTTTTCCCTGTTCCTAAATATGTTACCACAGAGGCACCACCAATATTGTTGATTGCCTCCATTTTAGTAATTGGTGCAGTTCCATCTCGGAGCATCCTGGAACTGGTTCCATGGGGCCAGCCCCTGACTTCTCACAGAGGCCACTCCTGCAGCCCCCTGATACCAAAACCCTGTCACACTAACCCAGTACTATCTTCATTTGTGCAAGCTTTTTTCTTAGTGGCTTTCACATCCTGCCTTCTACATTCTTCTTCTGAGAAGGTCCTTCAAACTAAGAGGTGTCAACAGATCCCAAAGGAAGAGCTAACTCTTCCTCTCTGCCGGCAGCATCTGTCAGATGACACTGGGAGCTCTGGTTAAGATTCAGCCTTCTTCCTGATTATACCACCATATGATTTTCACAAAACAGAAACAAACTTCTTTTGTACAGTAAAATATCAACAGATAGATAAAACACTAGATAGATAGATAGATAAAACAGATAGATAAGTGCCACTTTGAATACTTAGTTACTCATTTGGAGTGAATGGCTGTGCGGTGCTCAGTTGCCAGCTGGGTTAAACCACAACATTGGCATTATTTTATACATTAGCATACACCTTTCTTTTTAAGTGAACAGTAGCTCAATTACAATAATTTAACTGTAATTCCTCTGTGGTTCAGAGGCAAAACTGCAAAACCAGGTGTAACAATCAGCCATTGCCAAGCTCATACTTTGATGTAGTTTCTCTCTTGAGAAATAAAAAAACTCCAAAATCCACAAGATCCCTAGTAATTTCTAAAATCTGAAGTATTATGTTATTTATCATCTTTCACATTTTTCATGCTTGGTTTAAAGACAAGACAAATTTTAAAGACAAAATTACATTTATAAACCACAGTAAAAACCATTCTTCCTTGTACATATTAAAAATAATTAGAAAGAAAAAATAGTTAAATTACAAGTTTATTAATTGATATATTTTCTTCCAGGTATTTTTTTCCGTTTTCTTTGTTGAAGCAATCAATTTAAGTAATTTCTGCTTTCCTCTGTATTCCATTTTTAAGGAATTTACTCTTATGCCTTCTGCCCCTCAGCAACTCAAACAGTAAATATCAGGCTTGGGAACCATGGAATCTGAATGAGAACCTTAACACTGCAGAGCTTCTAAGCTTTCACACAGCAACAGGAAAAAGTTTGATCATCAAGAAATGTCTGTAATTTTTTTTGTTGCGCTATTACTCATACAAGGCCTCTCCAAATATTTTAATTTAAATTACCTTGGTTTGCAAGCAATAAAAGGACTAATCCCTTCCCAAAGTTCATTTTTATGTGAGAAAAAGCAGTAATGTATTCTTTTGCTGGAAGAAAGAAGTAAAGGCACAGTTGACTGATATACAGATTGGTTATTTTTGTTAAAAAATCTTGTGAGTTAATCCATCAATTTCAAGTCCTGGTCTAGTAAAACAGAAAATTAAAAAAAAAAAATCATCTATGTACATTTATCCAAACATATAGGTAACAGTTCAGGAGGCTGCATCCTTTGGATTTTTTTTGTAAAAAAGACAAAGTATTGGCTTTATGTACCACGATTTTACTTGTGTTTAAATGTTTCCTTCCTTCTTTATTGAATAAAAAACAATAAATGAGACCTCTGTGCACCATTTCCTAGAAAACAGTTACTTTTCCTCTCAGTGCAGGAGAGCCCAACTCGCCTAAATCACACCCACAAACAGGACGTTTCCTTGGGGAAAAAAAAGGGCAACTCTGAGGTTATCACTGAACTTTAATTTATTGCCAGGTAACATAAACGCTTAGTTACTGATTCAGGATTTGCGGAAAAAAAAAAAAAAAAAAAAAAAAAAAAAAAAAAAAAACAAAAACACTTAAAACCCNAAAAAAAAAAAAGAAGGCAAAGTCTTAAATCCCTTAGAGAACAGAAATTTCCTCTGCCTTCACCTGGGCTCGAGCTGTCCCTTCCCCGCGCTCCTGCCGCACCTGACCTTCAGCCGGCCAGCGACCGGCGGCGAGGAGACAGCGCCCACGGCTCCCTCTGTCCCTCATTCTTCGCTGTGTCCTCACCTAACCTTGTCCTCCGGCGCTGCCCTCCGTGCC
>VXBT01002670.1:0-25213 GCA_013400235.1 Oriolus oriolus
TAAAAAACAAGGCAACATTCCCCACATGATCCTTTGCACATTTGGAAAGACTGTATGTTAGCTGACTGGCAGGATGGGTGGAAATTTTGTTAGGGACCTTTACTAGAGAGCACTGTAGCTGATGCTATCAAAATGGGTGCTGTCTCAACAAAAGGAACATCATAGCTTGAAACAGATTTATTTATGTCTTTAGCTGCATCTCTTGGAACCCATTTCCCTGGAAAAAAGGCAGAACTGGCAAGGGCAGGCAGTCTGAATTGCCCCAGCTAAAGCTATGCTCATGGCTGATACTGGGCTGATGCCTAAACATCGGTCTCCATATTTCTTCCACAACATTCTGCCTTTATTTTTCCTTCTGGATTCTTGCTACTGAAGCAACAGCCTTTCCTGCCTCTCCCACCCAGTTAGTGACTCTTCTTGTGCCTGTAAAATTACAGTCCATCTGTTGCTGGAAGCTGACAATGAGAGGATGGTGGTAAATAGAAAACTGCATTCACAATGTGTCAGCACTGCTGTTCTACCTGCTGCACAGGTAGATGTATTAGGGTCAGAGTCTGATGAAAAAACCTGTACTGGCCAGGGTAAAGTGGTGTGGAGATGGTCAGGAGAGGAGGAAGGCTAGGGCAAAGCCAGAAATTTGTATGGATAAAGGCTTTAAGCTTCACAGGAATCAACAGAATAAAAAGTTTGAGTCTTTTCCAAAGTACTTTCCAAAGTCATGGCTCGAGACCAATTTCTTCTGCTGTTGATGCTGGAAATCAGACCTACTTGGGTCTGATGCCCAAAATGAGCATCTAAACTCTTCAAAGCACACTTCTGAGTGTGCCACAGCTGTGGGGGATTGTTAGGGGCAGAAGGGAAGGAAAGAAAGAGTTCAGATCTCTGGAAAGGTTAAATGTGATTGCAGGAGGGCATGACTGGCTGACACTTTGGCTGGAAGAGGAAAGAGGTAACACTTGGGTGAAGCATTCTTGGGGTCTGTATCTCTACGTTTCCACTCACCCTTCTTACTAGCCGATACTTGCTTTCCACTATATCAGTATTCTGTATTTTTCAAGCCATATTTCCTCCCTCATGTCAGAAATGACGAACTGAAGCTCTTCTTGACCATGTATGGCCTATATAAATTAACTCTTCATCTTTGCTGTGGTCTCCAAAGCACACACTGTTGCTGAGATCTCTGTGATCAGAGTAATGAAAGGAAAACTTCTCAGCAGCGTTTAGCTCTTGTAGATTTTTTCAGGTATTTTGTCACACCCATTGCACTAGATGCAGTAGTTTATGGTTGCTTTGATTACAATGGATTGTAGTGTGATGGAATCCATAGGAAGTAGAAATAAATGAATAGAACTGATTTTCATTTATTTATGGCAGTGGGTAAAGATGGAAAAGTGAGTATTTGAATTACTTTAATCAGTACAGGAAGGTGAACAAGCTACGTTTGGACTACTCTGCTTTACAAACTGATTGCTCATTTTGCCAAAATCTGATATAATTATAACCACATCTGTTAATGAAATAAACTATCTGAAAACTAAACCATGTGTTTACAGCTCTTAGTTGAAGTAGGCTTAAACCCCCCCACATATATTTGATATATTCAGGCCCCAGCTTTGACTGTTGTGGGGCTAAGCCAAATCCACAGATGTGTGTGTTTTGGGGTTTTTTTCTGATAGTACTGTACCACAGACACTCCTGACTCTGGCAGTGCAAGGAACTTGGTCCAGGAAGTTCAGAGTGCAGTTGTCAGGGCATTACCCAGACAGGCCTTTTTGGTGTCTCCAGCTCTGTGGTTAGTTCCTGTGCTCTGTCGCACTTGGACATGAAAGAACCACACGCAGGCCAGCTGTCAGGATCAGGATGCCAAGAGGGCCCAGAAAGGACTGGCACTCTTTATTTATACACTTTTAGAAAACACCGTGGATTGGAGGGTGAAATTACCACCCCTCAACTACATAGGTCAAAGGAGAAATCCATCAAACTTCTCCGCCTTAGGAGAAAGAACGAAAACAAAATTGGTCGGTTAGCATAACATGGCTTATGTTTACAGAAAGTGCGTGAGAACTCTATCTACAGAATTAAAAACATTGAAGAACTGTGAAAATCAAGGCAACAGTGCTCTTTGAGGGGAGGTCTGCATGCTTAGAGGAAGAAGGAAAAGCATCTTGTGTTCCCTTGGCTTTTTCAGTGTGAACTGGGGCTCCCTAGTTTTCCCCAGTGATCACCTGCTTTGAAGATCACCTGCTTTCACCTTCCTGAAGCTGAAAGAGACAAAACCATTCAGCATTTGAGATCCTGCCTTCTTCAAATGAACAAAGAATTAGGACCCGCTGCCTTGGGATGTAGAGTGATTCCATGATCCCATGGGTTGGTTCATTTAAATCCTGCTGAACATTTTTAGGTGTCAGAGTGAAATGGGTAACAGGGACAATACAGTGCAGCCTAACTGCATCTAAAGCCTCAGCACTGGTGCCACTCACATGTCAGCCAGGGCTTTGTGCCCTCTTTTAAGATGTGCAATGAGAGCACTCACTCAAAAGCACAGGTTCTCTTTGAGCCAGCTGGTCATTGTGGGGAGGAGACTGTTCCTAGGAATTTTTTTAAGGAAGATGCTGTGTTTGTTAAAGTACAGCAGTATGTGTTAACCCCATGCACCTCTGCAGGCTGGAAAGCAGCTCTGTGGAGAAGGACCTGAGTGTCCTGGTAAACAACAAGCTGTCCATGAGACAGCAGTGTCCCCCTGTGGCCAAGAAGGCCTCAGGAATCTTGGGATGCATTAGGAAGAGCATTGCCAGCAGGTTGAGAGAGTTGATCCTGCCTTTCTACTCAGCTCTGGTGAGGCACATCTGGAGTGTCCAGTTCTCAGCTTCTCGGTACAAGAGGGACAGAGAACTCCTGGAGTGCGTCCAGCAGAGGCTGCAGAGATGAGGAAGGGCCTGGAGCATCTCCTGGACAAGGAAAGGCTGAGGGAACTGGGGATGTTCAACCTCAAGAGGAGACACACCTGACAGGAGCCCTCATCCCTGTCTGTCCCTGTCTGCAGGGAGGACTCCGAGCGGGAACCACGCTCTGCTCTGTGGGGCCCAGCAATGGCGCAAGAGGAATGACTGGGCAGGAACTGATGCTCAAGAAGTTCTGGCAGGACAGGAGGAAGAACTTTTCCTGTGCGGTGACTGAGCACTGAAACAGAGACCAGAGAGGGTGTGGAGTCTCCCTCACTGAGGGTATTCCAGACCCATCTGCACCATGTGCTCTGGGTTGACCCTGCTGGAGCAGGGAGGTTGGACCAGATGAACCACTGTGGTCCCTTCCAGCCTGACCCATTGTGGGGTTCTGTGTATTGCCAGATATAAAACTTTATCTAGTGTCTGTCATCCCCATGGAGCATGATACAGTCTTATGACTGACTAGCTCATAAAGCTCCCTTGCTATTACAGCAATGCTATCTGTAAGAACTCCAGACAGTGCTGGAGTTCTGGGGTTGAAGTCCTGAACACTTACCTGACAGCAGCAATTACCTCTACAAACCTCATTGCTCTCCAGCCCTGAAAATGTTTTTAGTCAGCCAAAATCATGTCCCTTCCCAAATGACATTACAGATCTGTATAGCAAGACTTGGCTGTGCTGTTTGAAGAGAGATCTGCATCCTCATGAGTGTATCTGCCTAATGCATATCTATGTGTAAGTTAAAGAAAATGCTCCAGCACGTAGCCCTGTGTGCAACAGTCAAAGCTTTTTATCTTTATCTTTTCTCCCCAGGGTATCCACAGGAAGGAAAAAAAAAAGGTAGGAGTGAGGAAAAGATTAAGACAAACAAATTTTGCAAATCCTTCCAATCTGGAGAACCGGGCATGAAGCAACAAGGAAAATGCTGGTTGATCATGGATGCTGTATATAAGGTGAGAGGTCAAGGCCACATTAAGTAACTCCTATGAAATGTTAACTCTCCCTCCTACCAAAACCAGAGACAGCTAGCACTGCACAGGTGCTAAAGGGTAAGAAACTAGACTGGAGAGAAATGTTGTGTATATCCTTTCCAAAGGGTAAATACATTTATACTGGAGGGATGATTAATTAATTTTTATTCTCAGGAAATTAAGGAAGAAGCTTTCTGTAGAAAACTTTCTGTTTCTTGTCATATAGCGTGTTTCAGTTGGAAGAGACCTACAAGGATCATCCAGTCCAACTGCCTGACCACTGCAGAGCTGGCCAAAAGTTACAGTGTGATATTAAGGGCAGTGTCCAAATGCCTTTTAAACACTGACAGGCTTGGGGCATCAACCACCTCTGGAAAGCCTGTTCCAGTGTTTGACCACCCTCTCAGTAAAGAGAGGCTTCCTTAATGTCAAGTCTGAATCTACCCTGATGCAGCTTTGAGCCTGTCCCGTCACTGGGTATGACATCTGTTGTGGTAAGTTAGGGCATATCGTTAAGAGAGTATTTCTTGCTCATGACAAGCTTGGTCAAATAAGGCTGTGAGAGGACACTTTACCCAGATACTCGAGGTACAAGCCCATAAGCTAATCATCAAGGCTGCTTGTGTTTTACACCGTTTCAGTGTAGCTACTTTTTTCCTTAAAATGAGGGCAGCTTTAGACCTAACCCACTAATGTGCTGGGAACAACAAGCCTGTTTTATCTGGGTTTTGTTGCAGTCCAGGCAACAGGTAGCTGTCCTACTAGTGGCAGTGCCTGTGAATAATACTTAAGAATGCCTGGCTGCGAGGACCTTTTGTTCTAGGAAATATGAATGTCTATAACACGCATTTCTGATGTGGTGCTTATCTCTTCTGATGGATGCTTTCTCTCTCGACTAATTTCCTTATTTCCCTTCTGGGTCGCCCTGGTCATAGACCTGAGATCACTGATCACAGGGTGTGATGGGTCTGGCCAAGATCCTCTGTACATGCCCACCAAGAAGGCTGGACCAAGTGGTCTGTTCCAGGTCAAAATGTCCATGAAAATGATTCAGTCACAGAAGTTTTGATTTTAGTGAAATTATATTTAACTGGGGAAAGGATGACAATCAGGTCAAAGAAAAATGACAAAACTGCCCAACGAACACTGTATGTGCCTGTGCAAATGCACATAAACAGTTACATGCATAAATTAGCAGCTTGGGGACTGTATGTTGTAGCCTTCATCCTAGATAAAAGCCCATTTATTTATAATATAATCAAAGGCAAGTCAATTTTGTTTTCCTTTGATACACCAAACACACTGGGGTATGATAACCTATCACATCTTCACCCATGACAGGACTGCTACAGAAGGAAGCAAGTGTAACAGGAATCTTGAGCAAATGTAGCTAATCTTGCATTTTAAGATCATGTTATTTTTAGACTCTGTAAAGAATATGTAGCATGGGGGAGACTGTGTTTGTATAGCCCTTTTCGTAAAGCCAGTTTGGCCTTTTTAATGATCCACAGTAACAAGCCAGTCAAATATATGAGCCTCTGGAATCACAGGGGAAAAAAGATGACTGCTAATCCTGGCCCCCATTTGTAAAAATGTCTTTTTAGAAAATGGCAGGGAATGAGTAATCTTGCTGCCTCCAAACGTTTTCCAGTAAATGGAGTTCAGCTCCAGCCTGAAGTCAAACACTGCAGACACCTTCCAGGTATCTCTCAGATTCCTGGGTCCAGTCTCCATTGGTTGCATCATCATGAAAATAAGAGTTGTATCCAAGGTGTGGTGCTCGTTATGGCTCTGGGAGCAAACTGCACTTTGGGTTGTCCTTATCACCCTCCAGCAGCGCTCTTCTGCCACCTCTGGGTTTTTCCTGACTAAGGACTTTGTGAAATTGGCCTGTTGGAGTAGTGTCAATCTTTTCCAGACACTGCAAGGGCTTTCTCTGTTTCTTCCAAGTCAGCTGATCTAAGAGGAGCTGCTAATCCCAGCAGCAGTGGAATTTGACCCATTTTCAAGATGTTGATTCTTTTTCTCTTGCTGATGATAAGAGGCTTATCTTTGTCAAGTTTGGGTGAAGCATAGGCTCTGTAACCCAGACAGAGGAGTGTACCCTGGGCTGTTCAAGCCTTAATAAAAAGTATAATCTCCTTGAAAATAGATTTTTCTAATGTGGGAATAGATAAATGAGTCTTATTGTCAAGCATTTTATAAACTTTCTTTACTCATGAAAAGGCTGTCTTGATTATTGCTTAAAGACAAAATTTGGAAAAGAAGGGATGTGCCAAATTGGTAATTCAGAATTAGCAAGAAATTTGCTATTTTTTTAGAAAGCTCTTTCACATGGTGTTGGTTTGAGATTTTCAATTATGTTGTTACATTATTTTTCCTTACAAACTGAAGTCTTTATTAGCTTTTAAAATGATCATATAGGATGTTAATTGAAACTATTGCAGGGCCCGTTGATTGATTGTGAACACTTTTGTATCCTGAATTCCTGTGGGATTCGCTACCACCCCTGGATACTTCAGTTGTTCGGAGGCATGTTTCTTTCATTTTATGAAACTGTGAATAGGGCATGAGGGTCTGTCTCCAGAGCAAACTATTTACCTTGCAGAACTGAATTGCTCTTAGCTGTCAGCTAGACTGAACTAATAATTTTGAAGGAAAATGACATGGCATCTCAGTTTGATTCTGATGCTTTTTGACATTTCAATTAAAATATCAAAATGAAACTTTTCACTTATTGTGCTAACTGAAATTTGCTTTAGGTTTGTGTTTAAAAAAACAAACAGAAGGAATTTTTTTAATTTTAAAGACGAAAAATAGTATTTCTCTAAAAAAATGTGTTCTATATTAGAGAAAATAACTATTTGCAGTACTTAATAAAATCAGATTTTGAGCAACTCCATTTAAAACATTTCTTTTTTACTTTTTTGTTTGTTTGGATTCCCAAACAAAAAGTGACATTCAGTCAGAATTAGGAAGATGTTTCAAGTTATAGGTACTGTGTTTTCCATCCCCAACTGTGAATGCATCCATGTTTTCTTCAGACTGGGCCTTTGTCAGCCAAAGATCATGAGGAAGACAGCCTGAATTTTTGAATTTTGTATCTCAAACCCTCACCAACATGAAGTTTGCACGTCCTGTTCAAAGCACCTTGTGTTTTCCACTAATTTACGTTGGCTCAGGGCTCAGGTTTGTGTGTTCTTCTTTACCCAGAAACACTTTGTTTTCTGCAAATGAGGACTTCAGGGTTGAAACTTAGGAATAACGTTTCATTGTGCTGTTAAAAACAGATTTCATACTGGTTTTCATATGGATTATTGCCTTCTGCAGGAAATAGTTAAGGTTTGGTAGGATTCTTGCTATTTCTAGTATGAGAGGCAGTCACAAACTGAACTTGTGTAGACTGGAGGGTGACTTCTATCCTGTCAAGTGTGCTCAAGGGAAAGCAGCTCTCAGGACCCATGGAGTGTGGTGGGCTGGAGAGTCACGTCAAGGAGTTGGGAGACTCTTACTCATGCAGAGAAAACTGGAAGGAAGCAAAGAGCAAAAAGCCAGATCTCAGGGGTAGAAAGGGCTTGGGACTGAAGAGGACTGAGGACTTTGTATCTTAGGAAGGCACTGAGTTGGATGGAAAACAAGCTGCAAGCAAAAGCACAGTGGGCAGCTAGGAACAGTTCATTTTTAGTTCCTGTTCTTGCCTTGTGCCTTGGAATTATTTCCATCTAATAAAATAAATCATATGAGTTTATATTGAATCATTCCTGGCACAATCATGTGAGTTAGTAAGACTGAATCAAAAGATCTGCTAAGAACCTCTCCCATTAAAATTTAAAATACCCTTTTCCCCAGACCTTCTCTAAAATAGAACAAACTCTGTGGAAAAAACCCCCATGTTCTGGTTGTGTCTTAAACAACAGAATTCAGGAGAGCTGAGGGGTGAGACTTGTGCTTGGTTCTTATTCCTTTCAGTTTCTCTCCACATAGACAGGTGAAGGTCAGCCTTAGTTTTGAAATTCTCAGCTTGTGTTGCTGTGCTGTTTTCTAAACATTGTAGGCTTTTATTGAATTGCATAATGTGATCTGAGATTGGATTAAAGCAGCAATCCAGAGTGATGGGGGATGTCTGGGTGCTGTTAGTTCATTTGCATGTGAACAAGAGAACATTTTTATTCCCCCACTACATACTGCAAAAAAAGTAAGTTATTGCCTCTGAGGTAATGGAATTTGATCAAAAATTGCTACCTAGCTCTGCAGTGATCTCTCTTGATGAACTAACACCTGATTAGGAAATATATTGTAAATCTCAGTATTTTTCAGATGCTTTCAAAACGCTTTATTTTAAGTTCCTTGGGAAGCAAGTGGAGCTTTCCTTGAAATGGAAGAGAGGGTTTCAAAATCACTTTGAGGGATTCTGTGTGAGCTGTAGAGGTGGATGAGAATATTTGTCTTCTTCCTAGTGGCAGCAGAGAGTTGCAGTTTTGCTGGAACTTTCAACTATTCTGCTTTTCCTGTCAATACTTTTCAAATGTTATTTAGTGGAGACAAGACAAGTGGTCAGAAATCAGACACAACCTGACATATGGCAGGAGAGATTTCCGAAAGTATCTGAAGGACATATGGAGGGAAAAAGTTCTTCTTTGACTTCACCTATAAGAAATAGAGTCCAATCAGTTCATGTGGGCTGCTTGTTACACTGGTCCCAATCCAGGGGAGACGTACGCCACTTGAAGCTCCACTGAGCTGAAGGCAATTACTTGGGACTTGCACTGATGTGAATCTGGCCCAACATGCTCACAAATGGGTCCTGATCTCTTGTTTCTCAAGCAAGATTGGAACTATCTTGTGCTTTTTACAGAAAACTTGAAAATGAAAAATCCTGCATAGCTTGGTTGCTTAAAGCAGAGCTTCCCAGCTGTGACAAATGGCTTTAGGTGCTTCCATTTTGGGGCACCAGTTCTGGGGCATCTAAGCAGGGCCCCATCTGCTCTGAGCACTTTTCTTAAGATCAAGCACTTTGTTTTAAACCTCTGAAAATGTACATACTTAGCTTTCTTTGAATCTCTTGTCCCTGGGGATTTGCAAAGACCACTGATTTTGTGTGGTTTTTATAGTCCAATGCGGCTGTGTGATGCATTTTGTTCCTGGGGTTTTCCACTTGTAAACAGTAACAGAAAGTTACTCATTTTAATGGGTATTTTTCTCTGCTTCCCCTAATCCCTCTCTCTGTACAATAGTGTAACTGAATATGAAAAAATAAGACGTGGTAAGGAAGACAGAATTGCAATTTCCCACCTTTCTCCCCCAGTACTTGAACTGTTCTTTTCTGAGTTAATCTGCTGCTGTACCTGATTTCTCTGATACACATCCTTCCTCCAGAGCCCCTGCCCAAACTTTCTTTCTGTAGGGGTGTGACACTCTTCTCGGGTGGATGCCGCGGCTATCTGCAAGCCTGCGGTGCCCAGCGTCCTTCCTGCCGACAGCGGTCAGACAGGGCAGCTGCTGTAGTAAGTGCTGCTGTGGAGCAGGCTGCGCCAGCAGGCACAGCCACTGGGTGGTGTAGGCGTAGTCTGGAGCAAAGGAACAAGAGGGAGCTCCAGTATACATTCCAGGAAGAAGTCTACTCTAGAGGGTTCAGGAACTGAAGACCCTGAAAAGGGCTCTGCATGGGGTTTTATACGAGGGGAAGAAGGGGTGGAGAGAAAGGGAACAACCAATGGGGTTGAACTAGGGAGAGGAGTAACAGGGGAAATAACAAATGAGATGAACCGGGAGGCGGGAGCTAGAACAGGGGACCAATCAGTAACTGAACTTAAGAGAGTATTCCGGAGGGAGAGGCGGTGACTCTACACTCGGAGCCGCCCTCGGATCCGCCTTCAAGGGTGTCCTCATTTAGGTGTCCCCACCACTGAAAGGCCAGGGTTTGATGGGCACCGAGCCTTCCCAGCCCCCTAGTGGGCTGGGCCACCGCAACCGGGGTGCTTCAATTGCAAGTCATGTACCGGCTGGCAAGTTCTAAGCTCAGGCAGTGTGGTTGCGTTGCCTTAAAACCATCGGTCTCTGTTCTTTTTCCACTATTCTATGGTTGGTTTCTTTTTCCTTATTGATTCCATCTCTTAGTGATTCTGCCTCTTCTGGTCTTTATGTTAAGCGAAGAGCATACTTAAAGTCTATCCAAACCACAGGTGGCTTGTTTGTGTGTTTACAGGTTTTTTGGAGCTGATGCTTCTTTAGAGAATACATGATATATATTCTGGCCTCAAGATGTCAATAGTTTGTGACCTTTTTTTAGCATGTTGGCAGTAAGACAAATAGCTTGGATGTTTTCTCCTGGTTTTTGCAGCAGGAAATTCCTTCATCATAGGGAAGGCTTTAAGATTTTTATGCTGGAGGCATAACCTTTGTAATCTCAGAAGGTCTGAGGTGAGCTTGATCGATAATAAAACATGCATGAAAATAGAGAATACAGCAGGGTCAAATCTAAAGCAGTAGTCAGTGGAATATCCTTGCTGTGGAGGTGATGAAAGAAACTATTTTTTTGCCTGTTGTTCACCCATATAGCATTTAATCCTTAACATACAGCTGTCACATTAGGTCTGTATGTATGCAGCAGATCCCTGACACACTGAACACAGTGTGTATGTGGTTATGCAGCTTTTTGCACCTGCAAGATGTTATTCCATGCATGGTGTATTTTCTGCTCGTTACTTATGCCCTGTGTTCATGTATTGCTGTTGACACAGGGTCACGACACATATACACGCTGACAACTTCAGGCAAAGAGCTCATCTTTAATACCACACAGAGTCTTTTATAGTTTCTTAGCTGTTTACATAGTTTTAAAGCACAACGAGCTTAATCGAACCGATCACCACACACCACTGGGTGAACACACGATAATCAGCAGCATGTTTTTCTACCTCTAATGCAGCTATGCCTCTTTCCACAGTCCTTCTCTAGCAGAAGTAACAGGCCTGAGCCATGATTTTACAAAGGCAACAAGGCCTTCATTTTATAAGGTTCTACCTGTGTGCAACATTCATGAATGGCCTCATGGTGGAAGGAAGGGGTGAGTTTTTATGTGGATTGATCAGCTTCATGGTACAGCCTCACTACAACTCACGTGGTGGAAGAGGGAAGTTTAGGAACTAGCAGTTAGGGTGCTGAAATTGCCAGCATAGTTTGATGCTGGTTCAAACATGTATCCCAGGGCCCAAAGTCACTCCCTGATGTTGGCAGAGAGTAAAATGGAGTGTGGAATTTCCTGTTCAGTATAGCCATAACAAATAACCTTCCAAGTGCGGTGTATTACATTCATGACAGTTTAAAGCTAACGTAATGTGAAATGTGACTTTGGAAGAAAGCTGGCTCCTGAACTGCATGTGTGAGCTCGCATGTGTTTGTATATTAAGATGACCTTTATAGTGCAAGGTATAGCTTTTTGCAATCCAGTCACTTATATACATGGCTTTGGCTTCTGGATCACTGCAGGCTAGAGCCAAGCAAATGGAGGAAGAGCTGACAAAAACATTTTCCAGTCCCCTGTATTTGTTTTTGTTTGTTTGCAAAAAGCAAAATCTGTGTCTCTCAATCTCCTTCTATGAATCAGAATGATTGTCAGATATCAATTTAGACTAATCTCAAACCACTGTATAAAAAGAAGTCATGATTATTACTGCCACTGATTAAAAGTCACCTAATTCCTTTACAGCAGAATGTGTCCAGCTGCACAAAAAATCTGTATGTATATATATTGCTTTGAGCCAATTAAAACTTTGATCACCTGGATTTCAAAAGATGCCTCTTCTTTTTAGTTCTTGAAGAATAATAAATGGGCATACTTCTCCACCAGCTTTTGTCTTAATGAGGCATTTTCAACTCTGGATAACGAGGAGTATGATTCTTTATGAAGAGTGTAGTGTAGTGTTACAGGCAAAATATTATAGTCACAAAGGTCTGTAGTTAGGGGATAATATATGGAAAATTTCACCTTATTTTATCTGTTGACCATTGAAATGTTACCAGAAGATGTTTTTCTTTTGTAACCATTTATTTTTTGTTGTGAAAATTTTATTTTTTATTTATTTGAGGACAGACAGCACTTTGGAACCTGTGCTAGTGCATGCTCTCCAAACACAGAGTAAAGATTCCATCTTTCCATGGAATTTAGTCTTCCTGCTTCGTGTCCTTTAGTGCAAGTATGCTTGTAGCAGCCACAGGCTGTCCCACCAGCCAGCATGCAGACCCCATGTTTGAGAGCTCTCAAAACCACACTGTGAACAGCCTGGCCCCTGTGCTGTTCAGAATCATAGAATGGTTTAAGTTAGAAGGGGATGTTGAAGATCAACCAGTTCCACCCCCCGCCATGGGCAGAGACACCTTCCAATAGGCCCCATTGCTCCAAGTCCTGTCCAATGTGGCCTTGAACACTTCCAGGGATGGGGCAGCCACAGCTTCTCTGGGCAACCTGTGCCAGGGCCTCACCACCCTTACAGGGAAGAATTCCTTCCTAATATTTAATCTAAAACTACTCTCTTTCAGTTTGAACCCACTACCCCTTGTCCTGCCACTACATGCTCTTGTATTCTTGGGGTGATTTCTCTTTGCAGGATTTGCTGTCTTCCAGATGGTGTCTGGCCTGTGTTGCAACCCCAGTGACAGTGCTCAGAGACCAGCCTGAGGAGAAGTGTTGCAAGGGTGTCTAAGCGAGCACCCTTCTGAGGAGGGGTGGGAGGAGGTGGGGCTGCACCTGGGACTTTTATTGGCAGAATAAATGGGAAGGTGGAGGGCAGTGCTGTACAGTCACTCCAGTGTGCCTGCTGTGCCTCTGTTCTCTTCCACTGTGATCTACAAGAGTATATAGTCAACACCAAATCTTGAAGAAATACATACAAGCAGATTTTTATTTTCTCTTGTGTTCTTTAAACTTTAGTTACATATCGGCATCTTTCAAGATGACAAGAATTTTGACAGCTTGCAAAGTGGTGAAGACTTTGAAAGGCAGATCAAAGTTTTGCAATGTGTCTGCTGATCACTGGAGTTTCTCAAGGACAGGTACCAGACTGTTGAGCATCAAGGTAACGGTGACTGAGCTGCTGTGGTTTAATAGATGTGTTGGGCATGCAGAGATAACTTGCTGCAGATAACGGGGCTTACCTAGACATGTAAACAAGAGGAGATTTGTCAGAACGCTAGGCGAGGGGGTTGCTTGGCTAAATGGTTTTATTAGCTAAGCAAACACACTTTTTGTCTAGTCTGGAATGGAAATCATAGGCTAAATTACACCAAAAGGTGGAAGTTCAGGGTTTCAGTTAATTATTATATGGTATTTTCTTTAGAAACACCTTACCCTTCTATAGGACTGATAGCTAACAGAACAGTTCTTTCAGTCCATATGAGCACGAATTGGCTGAATATTTAAAATCATGCATCACTTGAATTAATCCAATTGAATCCATACAGAATCTATTTTCAATGTGTTAGAAACTACAATGGCTCTGAGATTAACTGGAGAGTTAGACAACTCTTGTGAATGCATCAGTGTATCAGCTCTTGATTTACTGGGGCTGGACCGCTAAGTTGATTTCCCCAGCTTTCTAGTGTTTTTTGTTAGAGGAGCTGGAGTACATAGGTGAAATGGGACTTTCTGTGGGACTTCTGTAGCACTGAAGTGCTGTGTGAGTTCTGTCAGCATGCACTTTGCATTGAAAAGGCACTTTTGCACAGATGTTGTGTTGAATGAACAGTGCAATAGAATTAGCAGCTGGAGGAGTGGTGTTTTGGAGGAGTGGTGTTTCAGAGGGCGGTAGGGAAGAGCATCGAGAGACTTGAACTGCAGGTGCTGCCTTACCTGGCAGGGTGGTCTAGAGGGCTGATCAGTATAATTTCTGTCCTAGGGACTAGGGTTTCTCTTACCCGTCCCACAGCCACTCATTTTTCAGTTCTCTGAGCTCTTTGCAACAGACCCATTACTTGACAGGACAAAGGGGAACGGATTCAAACTGACAGAGTAGGTTTAGATTAGACATTAGCAAAAAATTCTTTACTGTGAAGGTGGTGAGGTACTGGAAACAGGTTGCCCAGAGAAGCTGTGGCTGCCCCATCCCTGGAGGTGTTCAAGGCCAGGTTGGACAGGACTCTGAGCAACCTTGCAGTGGAAGGTGTCTCTGCCCATGGCAGGGGATTGGAACACAATGATGCTTAAGGTCCCTTCCAATGCACACCATTCTATGATTCTATGATACTATGATACTATGATACTTTTAAAACAAAAATTGTCTGCAGAGGAATATAGAATAAGGCAAGAGGTATTCCTGTTTATATGCCTTTCTTCAGCATGTGAGTTCCCAGATTAGCTTTGTCTCACCTGCATTTAGAAACAGAGCCTGTGTGGTGAACTAGTGAACTAGAGTCCTTGCTGCTGGATCTGTCTTCCTCTTCTGCAAAGTGTACAACAGGCATGAACTGGTACCTTGTTCACAGTCTTATAGCCCAGTAATTGCTCTCCCAGCAGATTAACCCTAACTCTGCAATCAGATCTGGCTTGGGAGGAAGTTATTTCTCCTTGTAATGACAACAGAAGTCCTGCTTGTGGATTATAAACCATTGTGGTTACCAGTTTCCACAGCTGCACCATTTGAAGATGAAGTAGGGCTCTGGCATGAGGAGCAAATTCCTTGGCTGTTCCTCAGGCTAGGGAAGCTATCTATGTTGTTTTGACACTGACCATACAACAAAATTATGTCAGAGCCCTCAGCTGGGGCAGTGCTATCTTCTCACACCTTCCGGGGCAGCTGCCAGCCTCTTTTTTTCAATTTTGAAATCTTATCAGTGGGTTAAACAGTGTCTCTTGGTGTGATAAAGCAAATTGCAGCAGTTTGAACAATCTCTTCTCTGTGGGTTTTGTGCTTCAGATTGAAAAGGGATGGGAGAAAATGGAGGCAATTTTACTGCTGAGTGAGTGGGATCTGTGAATGCACTCGGAGGTGCTGTGGACAAATGTCACGGTGTCTAGGAGATAGAAGGCCAGGATTCATACTTGGCTGCTTGGTTTATGGCTGGGATGGCCTGTAGCATTAGTTTGCTCAAGCTGTGCCTTGTGGAGCAGGAGTCCGTGCAGATATGCTCAACTTCACAAGGGTTTTAGAAAACTGTCAAGCCAACAAAGCAGGGCTGAAGAGTTCTGCTGGAATGCCATCCTTGCTTGTCTCTTGCTTCTCATACCTCTCTTGCTTTTTGGAGCTGGTTCAGTTATTTCTGCCATGGTTTGTAGAACACAGCAGTTGGACACTGTGATGCACAGAGAAGTGATTTAAGCACACTTTAACCTGTGGTTATAAGACTGCAGCAGGAAAAGGCATCTTCCACTGGTAAATCCATGTAGCCCATGGTTAGGATTGCTGATCCAGCTTTTGATGTCAAGACATGCTCTTTCTTTACATATCCTGGGTTAATTCGGGTAGCTATAGCTAGTAGGCTGGATCTGATGCATTCTTATACTGATGGATTAGCATTTGAATTTTGGATATAACATCATAAATGGCAGATTGATGGTGTTACATACATGTTTAGTCAGTCATTCAGTACTGTTACACAGTAACAGACCTACAAGGTCATATTTTATAATGCTGAGACATCCAGTTAAGAAGTTTCATGCACATGAAAAGCTGCTGCACTACTCTGATGATGTTCCAGTACCAGCTATTCTAGCATCAGCTTACCTGTGCTGTAAAGCTAAAGGATGATTGCTTAAAGCCAACACCACTGCTGAAGGCAAGGAGAATGAATACCTGTTAAGAGAGCAATGCCAGGTGAAACCCTTGGAAGCTATTTTAATTTCAGTCCCAGCAATTGCAAGTACACCCAAAGTGGGTCAGAATCAATTGAGCTCTTTTTCTGTTTCAGAGTGTATGACAGGATCTATTGCAGGGCAGCCAAAACCTACCGTGCATCTGAAGAGCTGGGTCTAGTGGAGGGTTTGTACCTGCACTGTGACTACCTGACTCGCCACGAGATGTGGTGTTCACCAAACAGTCCCAGAAGTCTCTCTCTGACATTTATTATGTGACACCTTCTGCCTTGACACTGACAGTGGGGAAAGTTGTTTCCTTTTGAAACTTAATTATTTGAGTTCAATACCTACAGGAGTCTGTGCTGTCAGAATGGATGGAGAGTAATAAAGCTGAGATCTGGTGTAGCTTAGGAGTCTTTGGCTCTTGAGAACTTAGCTCAGATTTTAAAGCCAGCTCTACCGGGTCCTTATGATTCTGTTTGAATTCAGAATATTGAATACAAAAACTTGAACCTTTCCTGGTCCGAGGTTTTTACTTTAAAAGAGTGGCAGGCTTATAAACCACTTTTCCATGGGACATGCAGAAGCAGAAGTGAAAGAGACTTTCTAATATTTATATGCAAGCAGTAAAGCAGAAGGCCTGAAGAAAAATTTAAGGATAAATAATCCTAAAAAGCCTACCAAAGCTATTGCATAGCTTTGCATCAGAGTGTGGAAATTAAGTGTAGTTGTGAGGCACGTGACCAATTAGTGACCTATGGCGGGATTTGGTGTTCCAACCAGCATTAGAGGTAATGGGTATTTATGAGAAATTTGAGGAAAGAGAGAAATTCAACGTAATTAAACTCATGGCCCCAAGCATGCTAGAGTTCAAGAAACGTTTGGACAATACTCTCAGGCACATGGTGGGATTCTTGGGGTTGTCCTGTGCAGGGACAGGAGTTGGATGAACTTGATGAACCTTGTGGATCCTTTCCAACTCAGGCTTTCTATGATTCATGATGCTGTGTGTGGACTAATGGCAGTATTAGGTAATGGTCCCATTCCTCCATTATTACAGGCTTAAATGAGCATTTAGTTGCCTTTAATTGCTTTTTCTTGCTGGGCTATTTTAGGAAACATAACAAAATACAATGAAAAAATCTAACCTATGTATGAGTTAAGTAAAGCACTAGAGAGCATGAGGGAGAGGTGGTAATTTCAGAAGAATACCTAATAATGCTTCTCCAAAGTCTGTATTCTGTCCAGTTAAACTCACCCTATGTGGGGAAACACCATTGTAGGTGAGTAGTATTAGATGTGCAGACTCATATTTCCCTATTATATCCTGTCCTTCAGTTCTAAAGAAGAAATGGGCATCCATGAGTGAAAGAGGCACAGAGAGCAGACCAGAGACCCCTCAGGGCTCTCAGTAGGGATGTTTAGCATCACTGGTTTCAGGTTAATCAAGCTTGTTTAAAATTCAGGAATGGGCAGAGAGACTGCAGCTTGAAGCTCTTATCATTTAATGCTCTTCTGAGGCCAATGTAGTTAAATGGGGATGTAAAGGTAGTACGAGCAATAAATAGGTGGCTTGTAACAGTATAGCTGGCTCAGTAAGGAGAGGTTTGGGAGAGCTATAAAAGCCACCAGGAATGAGCTAAAAATGTAGTCAAAAATGAGAGGGAGATGAGGAAAATTTTGTGGAGCGCTGGCTTTAGAAACTATTTCAGATGCGAAAGGACTCTTCAAATATATTTGAGGCAGGTGGAAAGAAACTGGGACGGTGACTGCATGGAGAGTAGAGAGATGGGTGAGGAAGTTAAAGATGAGTCACAAGCTACTCCACTCCTCTTTTTGGAGGTGAAGGGGATGTAAAATGGGGCCCATTCCCATAGAGATGGCGGGAACCTAGTGAACTGCTGCTGTGGGGGAGCAAAGGGGTGCTCATTTCCATGGGTCCTCAGTGACTTCTGCTAGGTGCCTCATCTGGCTTGGTTCACTCTTCTCCTTTGAGTTTTGTGATGGACAAATATTTGTGGCATTGTTGTGAACAGCCTTAAGAAGAGTTCAAGTTGTAGGAACTATGACTTTTGTGCCATGGTACCTGTGTTACTTTTCTTTGGGTTTGCCTTGGATGATAAAGGAATTAATCCAGTGCTTCTTCCCAAAAAATATCCTAAGTGTGAAACTTCTTTGGTATATCCCAAGACACTCACCTTGACTCATTATTTTTTCTTGCCCTGTCTCTCTCAATGTTAGACAAAAAGAAATGTTCCAGAGTAAAATCAGATAGATATAGATATATATATACACTGGGTTAGCAAAGAAAGTCTTGACTGTTAGCCATGTCCAGATAGATTTCCACCCTGTGACAGCATAGTACTCACAAGAAGAATAAGAATCTGTTTGATTTTTCTATCAAAAAGAAAACTACTGCTTTGTTGCTGGTCTTGGGAGAGTGAATGTAGCTCAGTCCTGGCACCAGCCTTTTATTGTAGAAGGAATCTCAGTGCTTTTGGATTCTTTTCTGGTTCTGATATGTCAGCTGTTCTGTAGCCAGCCAGATGTGTGAGCAAAGAAATGTGGCAGAAACTGTTGTGCTGTGTGGAATCATGGTCTGCCTTAGAAAGGAGATGTTTTGTCCTCTTCTTACTGGAGGGAAATAAATTGGCCTGCCCTGAACCTGAGTGCCAGATGTATCTCTGCCTGGCTGAGAGAGTGTGTCAGTACCTGCCCTGGCTTCGGTGCTTGGCATACTCACAGTCCTCCAGCAGTTCAGGGTTCAGCTTCACCTTGCCAGGATAAACTGGGGGATTTCTTTGGAGGCGAAGAACTGGACTTACTTGACTAGGAGGCAAGAAGGGGGAAAATTTACCCCTTCACTTTCCAGTAAAGGAGTTTATAGAAGATGCACTTTGAAAAGCAAATTGTACAGTAGATCTTTTGAGATTTTGCAGATCTTTATCATCCACTTTTTAGATGGGAAGGGCTGCTACAGCAGGGAACTAACTGGAACGAATTTTATCTGATTTCTTACTTTCTTACTGGGTTTAGGTGTGTTTTTCTTTTAACTTCTCAAGTGCTTTCTTTACTTGATGTGTGAAGTGCTTAGTGAAGTGGGACCTGAACTAGTTGACTCTTTAGGCTGCTTTGAAAATATACACAAAATCTATCAACACCATATCAACAGCATGACTCTTTCTGTTAGCCATCTTCATCCTCAAAGCTTTTGAGGAGTACTGCAGCCTCTCTAGAGCACAGGGCCCTCTGCTAAAGGTGAAGCTACTGATATGTAGGAAGAAGAAATCAGATTGCAAATGGCATATCTCACGTTAGGGGTGTGTGGCAGAAACAATTTAGTTGAGATTACAACAGAGATTTATCTGAGGTTATGTGGGGATGCTTCTGAGAAGGGTGCAGACAAAAGGACGTCATGGAAGCTCTGGGGGGGTTGTTTATTTCTTGCTTGTTCTTTTTTGAAAGTATCTCTCCCAACTGATCCCCAGTTGAGCCAACAGGCCTTCTCTATAGCCTATAAATCACTTTTTACCTTAAAAACGAAACTGAAAAAACAAGGTAGGCTGGCAGCTTAGGGATATGGTAACACCTCCACTGGAAATGTAAGCAAGAATAATTGCTTTGAGAATGCTCAATGAACTAGCCACTTAATTAAGAATAATAAATCAAGGAAGAGAGGGAAACATTTGAACATCTATCCCCTGCTATAGCTGAACTTGCAGGCAGGTTATGGTTGCTCAGGGACATTTTTCTGTATTACTTGAACACTGTGTAGGGGCTCTAATAGTATAATAGGGGCTTCTGTTCAACAGAAGTGATTTCTGTGCTGTCTGGTATAGAAAAGAGGTGAGCTGTGGTGGGAGGAAGGCCATGCAGATCCCTGTCAAGTACTATAGCGAGGGTGAAGCTCTAAAGCTCACAGTGATTGCTCTGGGATTTGGCCTTCAGCACTTAGATGAATCTTAAATTTTCTGGTCATTCCATCATTGTGGACTTTGTTTCCTGAAGGATTCTGCCAGGCTTGGTGGCAGTTAGGACCACATTTCAGGCAACTGTCCCAATATGTGCCCAGAGGTGGGACATGCTTGAAGTGGAGTTGCTATTTGTGTGGTGTCCAATCTGTGGCCTGCTGGGGAAAGGCATCCAGCCTTTGACACCAAGGTTGGGAGAAACTGTATCCAGCAGTCAGTGTCCCACCTGGGTAGGGTTGGTTGGGCTTTCAAGAGGCTTCCGAAAGGTCCTGTCCAAAGCCCAGTCTGAGGCACCCACACCACCTCTGTGCAGTGCTTTTAGTGTCTGGCAGCTCTCTGCAGTGAGAAGTGCAGGGAGATTAGGGAGCCCACCAACCTGTAATTTTAATTTGGTATAAACCTAGGGGATTTAGCCACAAAAATTCTGTTTGTAACTGGGGAGGGAAGAGATTTTGGTGTTCCTGACTAAACTGTCCAATGGTGTGGGAAGGTTCTGAAAATTATAGCTAAATCTTTGGAGAATGACTGGATATTTGACATTAATGAGGAAAAAACGACAAGGCTAAAAGCATCCCAGATGCACAGAATTCAATTACTTGACAGCGCAGTTTGATTTTTAGTGTATTTTGCAGTACATTAGTAATTGATCTGTGTGGTATTTGTAACTGCAGAGGGGCTTTAAATGAATGTTTGTCATGACGGTTACAAAATGTTCAATACTGAGAATGAAATTTCTCCTTGCTGTGATTGTTCATCTGATTTACAGCTAATGGAAAGTAGCTCTCCAGCTCCTTTCAGCAGCAAATTGATCTTGATTTTTCTTTTAAAAATCCCAGTAAGAAGAACAGTTCTGTAAAAGAAGCCAATATGAAGCTAAATCACGGTGAGAGCTGCTTCCTGTGGACACTCTTGGCACATTTCCTGTGGCATAGACCACTGGGATTTTTGCACTGATGGTCACTCTGCCTGTGCCCAGGAGACAGCTTTGCTTGCCTTCCAGAAGTGGAGGTTTTTCAGGGTCCTGAAAGTTCATCATCCAAATTCTTTGAAGCCCAGGAATTCATTGGCAAGTTAGTTAGAGCTTTGCTTACTCTTCCACTGCATGTCACCAGTGATCCTGATGTCTGAGGGAATCTCCCAACTCATTCTGTCATTTCTTCTGTTCACATAGTCATTATTTATTTATTAGAAGGTGAAGTTCTCTGGTGGTTTCCCATGCACTGCCTGGACAGGGTAAGAAAGGTTTCGTTTCCAAGTGGGGCCAAAGAGGGTGGTACATTTAGTCTGATATGTGCAAAGACCCAGTTGAGACGGTGAATCTCTTAAGGGCTTCTGTAAAACTCTGTCCCATTTCCCTTGGCTGTAAAATATTGATGAAGCCTGTAAGGGATCCCACTGTTAGTGTGGGACTCAGTTCTGCTAAAAGCTCTCTGGAAGAGGTATGGTTTCCTCTAGGCTGCTTGTTTCATAGCTGCTTCTTCCGGGACAATTTATGCCTATCCCTGAGGTGACTGAGACCATGAGTGTCCATCTGATCCATGAGTTCCTCTGGTTGTGTCCTACAGCAGAATAGACTGGTATTTTGAATTTTGCTGTCTGACACCAGTCCAACTAAACACACACTTATTTTTAGTGGCATTGCTGCACAGTTGCACCAGAAGTTAAGCACCTATCAAAGGATGAGAGCCAGCAGAGTCAGAAGCAGGCCTTGAGCAAACATTGAGGAGGCAAGCGATCCTTTCCCTACAAGGTTATGATATTGGTAAATTGCAAGATGTAATATGTGGAAAAAATGAACTAAGGGATAGGGAAGGGTGATCCCACAGTAATAGCAGCACATGATCTGCTTGCAGTGAGGTTTGCCAGCTCATTTAGGATAACAATGTTTCGTAAGTGTTAGAAAGAAAAAAGACTTTAGACCTTGATGGTATCTTGGCAGCTGGGAGGGGGAGAAGGGCAGGAATACTTACAGTGTTAGGCATGAAAGGCAGGTATCCTAGGTGTTACCTGTATAAACATCAAGCCTCTCCTCCTGTGTTTGAGTTTCTTCATGTGCCTTTTTCTAGGTGCAGACAGCAAACTTGGTGCTGGAAGATGGGATGAAGATGAAGGGCTATTCTTTTGGTTATCCATCCTCCACAGCAGGGGAAGTCGTATTCAACACGGGGCTCTCTGGGTAAGGCAACAGCAAATTACATATAAACATCAATACTTCTCTGGAAGCTTGTTGAAGTGTGAAGGCTGCTTTTTCCAAGCTTGTAGGGTCCTGATCCATGCAGGCAGTTTTCTATATAAGGCTACATTGTAGTCCAGAGATACAGAATTAATGAAGATGTCTCAGGCAGACCTCTTGTGTCAAAGCATTTGTGGTGATAAGCACCTTTAAAGACTTATCTAATGATGATAATGAGATACATAGGGTTCTGATCACTTCCTACTGAATTGTTGAGTCAGAGCAGAGGAGCTGTCTGTTCTCCCTCCAGTGCCCAGATCAGCTACAGAGGTTTGAAGGATCTGCAGCCTTCTTGGTAATGGAACTTGGCTTCTGAGTGCAAAATTTTTAAACCCCAAGTTGGTCACCTTTATGACCCATCCCTTATGTCATTTGTTGGCTCATACCTCAGGTAAGGATGCTTTTGCACTCTGTGCCCTTTCCAGCTAAAGGGCAGGATCAGATTCATGCCTAACCTAGCATGATTCTCTGTCCTCTAGAGTGGTAGAAGCCTATGGGTGACTTAGGCTGGTAGCCAAATGCTGCCGGTGTTTTTGTTGAACTGCTTGAGCAGAGGGAATCTGGCCAGAGGAATGGGGCTTTTGGTAAGGACAGAGACATATCTTTGGGGAGGTAGGACATCTCTGAAGTTGTTGATGCTGGAGCTTCTTCTGCAGTCATTCATAGCTGTCTTTGCTCATCTGCATTGTGTTCCCCAAATTCTGCTCTCCTTTGGAGATCTCAGTACTCACAGGATTAATTTTTAAATGATGTCATTGGTGATTATGCTAAATTGCTGGAGAGGGGAATCAGTTTGCAGAGTTTTGCATTAGGAGACAATTATTTAAGTATTTTGGCAGCACTAATTACTGGCTGTGTTAATATACCTGCCAACAAACCACTGTTTAATGTAGATCAGAATGATGGAGGGCACCAGGGTTCTCTTCTCATTGATTGATTATGGGCCATAAATCTTGGCACATCACAAAAGTCAAGGAGGACCTGAGGGATTAATTTCCTCTCCACAGGTTACTGTGGCAGTGGAAGTTGTGTTTGTTTATTGTCTAATCATTTGGAGAGGATGCTGTGACAGAGATCTCTTCTGTGCTGGGGAGCATATGGGCATGGAGAGAACATTCAAAATGTAAGGTGGTATCTTCAGAGCCCCCTATCCAGAACATGACCTTGATTGATTCAGAGAAATGGAAGACAACAGTTTGCAGCATTGTTGTAGAACATAAAAGTGGCAGATTTCCTACCAGTCCAGGGGTTGCTGTCCATTGAAAGGGACCCTGTAGCTGTACCTCCTGCTCCTGATCACAAAGATCGAGATCTGTGTATCCAGCGGAACCCAGCTGTCTCTTCTCCCTGACACAGGAAGAGGCTGTGCCTGTGTGAAGGAGGTGCCCAGGCTGCTGGGGCACGCAGCAGTTTGTCACGATAGGGAGCAAGAAGTTAGTGTGGGGGTGCTGATGAGCCTCAGACCTGCTTTCTGTGAAGTGGGTGTTTCTAGGTGCTGAGTGGGGTCAGCATGGGTTCTGTCCTGGGGTTATTAATAGGCTGCTCTGCACCGTGTCTCCTCATCTGGACTCCCACGTTCTGATTCATGTTACAGAAATGGGAGGCAAAGCACTTTACGTGCATACAGCTGTCAGGCTTGAAGTAGCTGAAGCTTGCTGAAATGTTGTTGTATTACTCTGGAACAGAAGGCAGAGAGCACCCTTTTGGGAGCGAAATGTTGAATTTTTGATAGAAGAGCATGAGGATTAATTTTCAGAAACATTTGCTGAAAAAAAATAAACTTACTGTTGCAGCCATCCGTTTAGTATAGGAACAAAAAGAGGAGATTTCCAGTTAAGAAAGAAGAGTTACAACCCATAAAATGTCCCATGTTTGAAATGGTTCCATAAAGGTGTTTACCTCCAATAAGTCTGTGTGTGTTGCGGCGTGTTCTTCCCTGCCCCGGCCGTCCGGCAGGGCGCTGACCCATCGCACTGCAACACGAGCCTTTCCCGCCTGTCCCGGCGAGGGTGTTCAGAGGCGGATCCCGGGGGGAGCACGCCGAGGAGGCAAAGGAGCGAGAGGGGACTTCGGCATGGGGTTCCAAGGCTTTATTAAGGGAGGGGGAGAAACCCCAGAGGCCGAAAGACGAACAAAATGGGGGTACAGAGCTTTTATAGGGGAAGGTACAAGGGTCGGAGGTATAATTCAACAGACCAATGGGAAAGGTACGGGGAGGGACAAGAGTACAAGGGACCAATGAGGTACATAGCAACTCAGAAGTCTCTAGAACAGAACCATACAAGGAATAAAGCATACATATTCAGGGGGATTACATCATGTGGGGTAGGGACAAAGGAGTCACAGCACAGCGCAGGGCCCCACCAGGAAATATGGCCCAAAAGGAGGCCACCACATGTGTGTGTTTCCCATGATATTCTAGTGAGGGAATGGGTTGACAAGAGTTTACTGAAATCAGGCAGACCTTTGGGCAGGCACAGCAAGGACCAGACCTTGTGAGCACGCTTGGAGCTGGTGTTTCCATCTGCTCCTCTGTACTCCACATGGCATTGTTCCTGCTTAAAGGGCACTGTCCATGCCGAGATCTGTCTGCACACCCCACCCAGACCCAATGGCTCTCTATCCTTGTTTGCTGATTACAAATAACATGCAAAGGTTAATTACATTAGCTTTGTCAGTAACAACGAGTCTTTTGGAAGCATAACCAATTGGCTCGGAAGGAGAGAGCAATGCCAAGGATGCACATGCCATGTGCCTGGTACCTACTGCAGTTTTGGGATCACATTGCACTTTGTGTGTGTCGTGGTTTGAACCTGAGTTGAGTGACAAAGTTCTGAGCCAATCGCTTCCTGCAATTTTGCATATCTAAAAGCAGCACAAAGGCGGGAAATTTGTCTTCTTTTCCGGTTTTCACTGGAGGGGGGCCAGGCTGAGGCCCTGCTGGGCCAGGCCTAGCCCCTGCCGGGTCCTGCCAGGCTCTGCTGAGCCATGGGCCCCCTGTGTCCGCTCCCCGGTGCCGATGGCTGCGGGGAGACCCTCTTGGAACCACGAGCAGCTGGGAGACACATCAAACTGCTGCCTGACTGAAAACCACTGGAGCGGTTTCTGCTTTAAAGAGTTGATAAGTTTTTTCTCCCTCCCACACGGCTCTGAGAAAACCTGGCAGGAGCTAATTCCCGAAAAAAACATCGAACTAGTTAACTGCATAAAGGAAAAGAGCTTTCCCCAACGTAAAAGCCCAAGAAGAAAGATCAGCTCTTCAAACATAGAAGCTTCAAAGTCAGAGAGAAAAAAACTAAGTCAC
>VXBT01002671.1:10144-55895 GCA_013400235.1 Oriolus oriolus
TCATCTCTGCGACGTTTTGTTCTTGGGATACACCATCCCCCATTCTCGGCTGCTACTTTCCGTCCTGCAGAAAGGCAAATTTTTTTCAGCCGCTACATTCTCCGTGGCTCACCTACAACTCTGCAGGGATTAATTGCTGGCCAGCTTCCTGCTTCTTGCAGCAGCACTTCCAAGTCCCATGAAGCTCACCGGTAGACACACAGCTAGGCGTTTCATAAGAGCCTCACACAAGGGGCACCATTTGTCAGCAATTGAAACACGGACCCAGTCCGGCAGGGAGACTGAATCGCTTTATTCAGCTAACAAGCTGGTTTTATACACTTACATGGCCTATCACACACTGCTATGTCAGCAGCACACCCTTTGAGTGTCTCTGTATTGGGTGACGCACCTGTCAGCTCCTGGCAGGCTCCTCCCCTCAGGGTCCAGGGGAGACAAGCTTCTCTGTGCTGCAGCGTGCTGCTTTGTGCTGCCGTGTGCTTCTGCAGGCACATCCCACAGCCTGCAGCCCAACTCCATCCCATCTCTCCCCTAGGTGTTGGTTTTAGGTTGCCACCCCTCTTCACACCCTGGCTGCAGAATGAAATGGCTCTGTTCTTACTTAGGGAGAGAATAGAATAAATGAAAATTGAGATTGCTATTTCCTTCATTTAGATATAATATTCAACCATCTCCCACTTATGTGGTGTAAGATCACCATATTGTATGAGATACGTGGATGGTTCTGGTGGCTTGGTGAGGAATTAGGTACAATGAGGAGGAAATTAAAAGTTTTCTTGGGAGGCAAAGTCACATAAAGTCCTGAAGACTTTACACGAAGTCAGGAACTCTCAAGTGCCGAAGTGTGAGCCCCTTCAGCAATTATATGCTGGAGTGATAGGAGTAAGGAAAAACAAGAGAAAGAGAAAGTAATGGCTGTGTGGGGAGAGTAACAGGAGAAAGGTGTTTAATTTGAGCCAAGACATTATTCTTCCCCTGCAATATCATTTCCATGAAAATGGGAGAGAAGAATTTGACTTGTCCTATTATCTATAGTGATATGATGATTTACATTGGAGTGTGGTTGCTTTCTGGATAGCTAAAAGTTAGTCTTTGGGAAGAACACTAATGGGAGAAACTCCAGGTAGATCAGGTACTTTTGTTACACATATTGTTACGCATATTTGAAAAGAACATAAAAGTTCTGTTTCCCTCAGTAGAGTAGGAGCTGCACAGCAGGAGCTTATGGCTCTTTGCTTACTACTTTCTCACCCTACTGGCCATTGTTCAGTCCCAAAGCCTTATCTCTGTCAGTTTTTCCACAGTCACATTGCTATTGTTACTGTGGCTCTGTCTAGTGTTTTGGCTTTCTTGCTCGTTTTGCTTCCTGTCCCTCTGGTCTTTTGGCACCCTTTTTTTACAGACATGGAAAACCTTTGAACATAACATCCACTGAACCACCTTCACCCATGGCGTGAGCTGGAAGGAAAAAGTTCATTGAGTACAGAGATTCATCAAAGTCTCTTCCACTCTGTTCAACAAAGCGTAAAATTTTTGTGGTCCGAGTGCATCTCTTCGTTCTCTTTCAGGTGCTATAGTGCAGCACCAGTCAGAATATTCATTTTGGCTGTTCTGGTTCACCCACTTCTGAAGGCCAGGAAGGGGTGAGGTAGCAGAAGTTCATAAAGTCCACAGAGAGCTTTGAGAAGTCAGGCTGGAAATTGCTGCAGAATGAGAAAGCTACTACATAGATGCGATGAGGTTCTGGTAGTGTGAACACAAGGACCACAAGAAAAACAGAGGTCCCTTCTGCACCAAACAAATTACCTCGGGAGGGCGCAGTGAGCATGACCTTGAAATGAGCATATGACTCCATGAAAATTGTGCTGTAAAGAGTAATCATATACCGGCGAGTTTATTGTAAGAAATAACACCAGAAGGGCCATAGAAGAATTTGTGAAATTATGTTCTGATGAGCCTTGTCTCTTATAAAAGATGCAAGTTTGAGGGAGTTGTTAGAGTGAGTAAATTAAAGAAGATTTTCCAATATTGAACAAATACGTCATGTGCCCTTTTCTCATAGAAGTTTTGCTGATGAATCAGGTTTATGCTGGTATTTTCTTTCCTCCTTATAAATTCACCAGTCTGATTTCCTGCCTGTGTATACAATCAATTTCTCTCTCTTTTTTTTTTTTTTCTGTGTGAATTAAAGAATGAAAAGATATTGGTCTGATTGTTTCTATGAAAAGTACAATAAAGCTGATTATATGTTTTTTCATTTTTCTGTATTTTCTGTGTTTGAATTGTATTACTTTACAGAAGAATAAACGAAGGAAGTGGAGGCTGAAAATTTGGTCTGAAATCCTCTTGGTGGTTGTGGTATTTGTCAGAGTAGTCCTTGCAAATTGTGCAGGCTGTATTTGTTGTTACACTAGAGAACTAGAAGAAAATGTCCACTTTTATTCTTTTCCTATTTAATCTTAGACAAGATCAGGAGTGGCATCTTTTACAATTTACAAAAGCTCTGGCTCTCTGTGTGTATTTATGGATTTATTGGGCAGTCAGCAAAGGGATCGCTGTAGCACAAGCAGAGATCTAGTCGTGTTCTGTTTTCCTCTGCTTGCATGTCTTACCTTTGATGCTGAAGGCAGAATAACAAAGAGTTTCTCCAGCTCTGAAAAGCCAAAGAACTTCCTTTATATGGAAGGAATTTCCAGATTAATACTGTCTGATGTTGCACTAAGTTTATGTCAATACTGTATTTTAAGGCTGGCCTTGAGAGTTGCTGGTGCCTACCATTTTTGGGAAATGATAAAAATGTTATACTGGTGCAAAATGACATGGATCAGGATGTTGTGGTGTCTGTAAATCAAACCTTCCTTGACCTGCTTTATGATATTATGTAATTTTCATGTACTCTATACTTGTAATGAATTTGGAACTTCTGTTAAACTTTTCTGATATCTTTGGAAATAAGATAGAACTTAATGTAAGCTTCTTGAAATGTACAAACACACAGAGCTCAATTTTACTGTGGTTGAGGAGGTAAATTAATGTGAAGGGAAAATGTTGCATGAAACTTTTTCTTTCACCAAATTCTGCTTGAGTTCTCCACCTGGCCACTTCAAGGCAATTTTAACTAACACTTCCCCTTGTTTCTGTGTTATCACATGGAGGTAATTGCTTGCTCCTGTTAACACATGGTCAGGATTTTGAACTCACCTCATTTTCTAAAAGAAGGAATATAATGATGAGCCTTTCAGTCCTTCTACCTTCCAGTCATCAAGTATTTAGCTCATTAGTGGTGTGATTCCCATCTGACTATAAAGAATGGTTACTGATGCATTAAAGTGGTAGGGGTTAAGTTTTCATCACAGGAGCCTGTGGAAACTAAATTACTTTCATTCACATTTTTTGTAATCTTTGTAGCTTCTGTTAGAAAGACATAGAAAAACTCTGTCATATACATTTGATATACATTAGCTTGGAGCAGGAAGTTCAAGAAGTCACATGAGAAAATTAGGGGGGCATTTGTAAGCATTCCAGACCAGGGATACACAGATGAAAGGTTTAGGTCACTTCAGCATTTATCTTCAGGATTATTTTCTTAAAAATATAGTCACTGATTTAAAATATGGATAAAATGGTACTAAAGCTGAGCACAATATTGCTAGTGCCAAATTAGCAGTGCCAAAGAAAAAGTATAATAATTTTCCTCCAACTGCTGGCCAAAGTCCAAATGTAGTCTCTATGAGGTTTGTCTTATTATGTGGTGAGAGCATATTTTTGGCTCATATTCAGCCTAGCCTCCACTGTAATTCCCTGGTACTATCCAAGAGATCAGATTTCAACAATATTTAGGTGTTGTAAGTATATTTTGGACTACTGTTGTCCTTAGGGTAAAGTTAGTAAAACCCCGATAGACTTAGATGAGGGGAGGATGCTTCTTTTTTTTGGCTATCCCATTGTCAGAAACTCTCTTCTTGTAGGTATTTGCTTTGTTGTATCTTAGTTAACTTACCATGTGAATTGTAGAAATACTAAGCATTATAAGTAAAGGCTGTACTTATAATACCTTACAGAAATGATGCCTCAGTGGTGTTTTTAAAAATGAACATCACTGTAACGGAAGGCAGTGATGACATTATGAAATTTCCCTTAAGCCACAGACAAAACACATTTGAGTTTATGGCAGGGCTGCACATGCTGACCACTCACTGCTTAAGTCTTCCAAATGATAAATGGGTTGTCCAATTTATATTCATGTGCATTGCAGCATCTGTGCTGAGATTTTAGTTAGGAGGACTAGCCCTTATCTTGTCTGGTTTTGGGTTTTATGAAAGTCTTTTTCAAAAAATTTATTTGGGAAGTATTGTTTTACAGGATGTGAACTTTCAGCTTTTGCTGGTTTCTCACAGCCATCCTAGTCTACCTATTCTCTGGTAGAGGCACAAATAGCTCTTTTCTTTCCACTTTGGTCCTTTGATTAGTCCCAATCGTTTCAAGGGAATTAAGATTGGTCCCTGGAGAACTCTTCCACTTTATAGAGGTTTCCTGCTTCTGCAGAATATCATACTATATATTAAGTGGTTGAAAAGAGAGAAGCATCTATGATGTCATAACACCCTATCTATTCCTAGTCCCCATAATACTTGGTGAGGACCTTGACTGGCCAGTATATTTAAACAAAGCCTCAATGAGCTCCAGAAAATACCTGAAGATACCTCATAGTCTCCCCAGGATAAATCCTTAATACTGCATAAAGGAGTCATGGAAGGGATAGAGAAATTTTTTTTCCCCTTCATTTTAATCCAGGGATCTCTTGTCTTGAGCAGCTTAAACAAAGCTAACTTGAAAACTACATTAATAATTAAGACCTGGATCCTGAAAAAGACCCTTGGTGAATCAAACCCCTCTTTCTCTTAATAGTTCATTATTTGAAATACATTTCTGACTGAAAACAACAACAGCATAAAAACCTCACTAAGAATAGGAAGTTGCTGTAGGAGTGAAACTCCCTTTCTGGCTAACAGGGCTATGTTTTCCTATGCAAATGCAGCAAAGCCCAGAAATTAGCAATGACTGCTGAATTAACACACTTGAAGAGCTTGGCTGGTTCTAATAGGCAGTCAAATGGTCTTGTTACATTGTAATGGTGCCAAGCTAATTGAAGTGATTACTGTTGCTCATGAGCAGCCCTTTTGAAGTAGAAGTCTTTTAAATTATCCATAGACGTTAAATGTCAGACACTATTGTGTAATTATACTTTGTAAACGCTGAATGTCATAAGGCATCACAGGTAATTGAGGTTTACAGAGAAGAGCTTTATCTAAACCTAATTGGGCATCAACTCTTTGTCACTATTTCTAAACCTAATTGGGCATCAAATTTTTGTGCCAGGGGACACTCCAACACCTCATTGCAGCCCTCCCTCCATTGCTATCACTAGGGAAATACATATCACAGCAAATCTGACCCTCCAAACCCAGGACCTCTCTCAGTCCAAGAAATGGAAATTTTTATGGAGAACCAGGGCTCTGCATTTCACAGGTGCGGGGCATCAGTAGCTGACAGTGATTTCCCAGTTCATCTGTATCCTGGTTTCTGTTGTCACACTACCAAGCCTCTACAGTAGTCAGTGAAGCTTTGAAATGCATGAAGAGCAGAATTTAGCTTAGTAATATGTGTATTTCTTTTAATTTTTTTCATTTACCTGTACTTTTATATAATTATTTCCTATCATTTGCATGCCTTGGAGAAGTTACGATTTATAGTATAGAAAACTGTTTTACATCTGAACCTTTGCCTTTTACTCCTATCATTTAACTTGGACTATTGAACCTCCTGAGGATTTCTTTCAGATAGGTAGATAGCTGCCTACAGAAGTTTTCTGCTAGGATAGTTCACGTACAGTGATTGCATAAGTATGTCCGAATTTTATATCTGGCACCTTGATATCCTTTTTAATTCCCTCTCTCCATCCCTCCCACCCACTCCTCCAAATCCAAGAATGACAGTTATGCAATCTTTACTTCAGTCCTTCATGCATATCTCCAAAAGAATTCTATTTTCCAGACTTAAGACCTCTAACTTTATTTGTACAGAGTCTTACCCAAAGTTTCCTGAGATTGTCAAGTGCTTTGCCCCTGAATTCAGTGCATTTGGTTTTCAAACCTATTAAAACAATCAGTTCTAGTCAATGGTTCACTTGTCAGAAGATGCAGAAGTCCAGAAACTGCTTACTACTGCCACTTTTGCATAATTTTGTTTCACACTCTGCTTTGCATGTTTTCATCAGGTGCTGGTGGATAGTGAGTGTTGAAAGCACTCATTACAGATAATGATCTTACATCTGCTTTTTATTAGTTAGTTTTAATAGTGTGTTGTGACTGGGGAGGAAATTCTTGCACTCACTGGATGAAACTCACTGTGTTAATGTGTATTTCAGAGTAAAGGTGCAGAGGTGTTCTGAGAAAAAAAAATTTGATTTCAGAATCTCAATCCACTTGCAAAGGAAGAGTTCTCATTGGTTGCTCTAAATATTTTCACTTTGTTTTGGCATATTGTTATATATTCAGAAACCTCTGAATTTTTATCAGACAAAGGATAAAATAGAAAATATTCACCCACTTGGAAAAAAGGTGTGTATACTGTAACTTTTTTTGCTTTGATGGATCAGATCCTTTTTTACTTTTTTTTTTTAAATGGTGGTGTTCCCGAGGTGATATAATATTTTCCTTTAGCTTAGCTGTACAATTGCATTTTAGAAATATAAAAGAATACCAATTTAACTTCTGGACAAATGCACTGAACTAAATTGTCCCATAGAATGTAGCAAAAATGGAAAATAATAAAAGGAAACACTGTGAAATGTATCAAGTGCATATCCAGTTATATTTGAGATCTATCACTTTGATGTTTGATTTAGTCCTATCATCTAGGTGTTTGATAGCCTCAGACTTCCTCTTTCTCATATAAAATCATATACATGTCCTTTCCTGGGATGTGCTGAAGACTGTTGTCAAAAAGGCGTTTCATTCTCACTTGTCTGCAGCAGTCCTGACATGACTGCTAAAATATCAGAAAATGAAATTAAACCTGACGGCTGTGCTATTCCCAAAGGGCAGAGAACTTGATTTCATTCAAGGCAGAACACACTAATCCACAGCATTAGCAGCTTGCCAAGGCTGTCTAAGTCAGTGCTTGTCTTTGTCAAGGGTGGGAAGAGGGAGAGATATACATGGAGGTGGTGGGTAGGACAAGTTTGAACAACAGGAAATTGGTGCTAACCAAAGAGATTATCCAGAAACTACATTTTGCAAAGGCCAAAAAAAAAGAGATAGAACAGAAGGAAGAAGAAAAAAAGAATGAGAATTAAAAATTCTTTTTATTTACTTTTTTTTTTGATTTTGGTATTTAACTTCCTTTCAATATTTTAAATTTAAACAAAGTTAATAGTTGTACAATTATGTTCTTCTAGGAGAGGTAAATGCTGGAAATATCAGAGATTTTATTACACATTTTCTAACAAATTAAAATTGTTTATTGTGAGAAAACAAATGCACACAAAAAAGATATTCCAGTAAACAAACTTGTTAAGGACACAAAAGTATTTCCCAAAATAAAGCTGGTATCTCAAAATGCTCATTTTGAACAGATAGGGCTCCACCCCCAAGAGTTTCAATAACAACAGGGTTGTCATTTGTTATATATCCAACATACCCAACACCTTCTGCTGTTAATCTGGAAAGGCCTGGCCCTTTCCAGCAATGCTGCATCTACACAGGATAGATGTGGAACACTGTGTTTTTCACAAAGTGCACCATTGGTTTTAGCTACACATGTTAATCTGTCAGCAGAGTTGTGACAGATGACTCATACCATGACCTTGAAAAAAATTTCTCTTCTTTCTGATGTTTTGACAATATCGTTTATGTTCTTGGTTCAATTTTTTGGTTTTAGCATTATTTTAATAAGTGCAACCTGCATCACTCTTCAGTCCAGTTTCTGTCATTTGACTTATTCAGTCTCTTTATTTACAATAGAACTGGCAATATCTGTATTAAATATTCAGTATTAGATATTGTATGGGTGGCTTGCTCATCCTTTAATGTCAGCCCAAACAGTTCTCTCCTAATTTCCATTGAGGAGCCTCGTGTATTTTCCTATTGCTCATAAAAATATTTGCAGCAACAGAGTTAATAAAAATATAATAGAAATATGAAAATTCTATTTATTCTTGAAATAAAGCATTTTACCTTCTGGCCCCCCATCTAATGTTTCCTCTGCATCTCTTGCTCTGTTTCCCACTGTGCCTCATTAACTATTTCTCAGGAATGCTCAGAGTGGGCCCCATACACACTCTTACTCTCTTCAGTAAATTTTTAAGATGAAATTGAAAGAAGCTTCTGAAGAAAGACATACAGAAAATGTGAGTTAGAGGAAGGGAGAATACAATGCTCCTCTGTGTCAAAATATGACCATGAAAGTGAAGAGCCATATTGGAGTAGACTGAGACACGCTGATAGAAGCACTGTGCAAGCAAAATGTTTGTGCCAACCAGTACTGAGCAAAATACCCTCAGGACTTGCTGATTTCCCCCAGAAGTTCTTGTACCCAGCACTGACCCCTACAAGAGGTGCATGTACTGCTTGGTGAATGTTTGGTAGGGCGGTGGCCAAGAAGTGTTAATGCTTGTGAGCTGCTGTGCTTTTTGTGCTAGTGGGTATAATGCTGGAGGTGTGGTAATGTGTATATAATTTCCCCTCACTGATGTGTAATTTCGCAGAGACAGCCTGGAACTTGTGGAGTTTTTTTATTTTGCCTTTATAATTTTCTCTTTTATTTACATTCAATTATTTGCTTTTATTTTATTTACAATTTTATAATGGAATTTTTTTAGACAGATGAATATTTCATAAATGAATTATGTTTAAATGTTTAAAAATGTTTGGTTTGTTCTTTCAGTAAACAATTTTATCAGCACAATAACACCATCCAGAGCATGTGTCTGGTGGACAGCACACACACACCTAAGCTCTGTTATTGTAAAGGCTCCCAGCTATATTCACAGGGCACATTACCATTCCCTGTGTCTGGCTGACCTCTTCCTAAGAGTTATCTAGGCTTCATGTGGTGCAGTCAGACACTGACCTTGCACTGTTCCTTTGGAAACAGCTTCACTTTACTGCCTGCAAAATGATTACCAGAAATCCCTTTTTTTGTTTCTTTAACCCTTTTTTACGAGCGATACCTTTTTGTCGTCCTCTTACCTTTGCAAAGCACTCTTGACACCTGTGAAGTGAAACAATAGTGGCTCATCTTTTGGACTGCAGATGGTGTTACACATTTGGATGCTTTTGTCACAAGATACTTGGACCATTTCTGAGGCTTGTGGAGGCAAAGGATGTTGTCACACCCCAGCAGCAGGTCTGGCTGAGTTTAGGCTTTGCAGTCAGACATGTGAAAGATGCTCTTTGATCTCACTGGAGATGTGCTATTGCCCAGTGTGAAAGAGTTGACTGACCTCCTGGAGAATTATGCTGGTTGTGTACCTTACCAGAGTATCTTGCCTGAAGTCACATCCAAGTGATTTTAGTTCAGTAATAAATCGTGACATGTTTCTAGGAACCATTGTCCTCTGAGTGAAGTGGTGGTGAATATTCAGGTGAAAGTGGTTGAGCTTAAAACATCTTGCAAGTGGGAGAGAAGCTGACTTTTAGATCTTGGACATCTGATTCCTATGGTGGTTGATGTTTCCAAAAGCTGATTCCTAATTTCTTTGCAAGTTTTATAATTGGTATATAAAATATACTACAGTCTGCCAAACTCTGCTCTGTAGGAATATATTGCTTGGATTTCACTGGTAAACGTAAAGCCGAAGCTACACTAAAATTAGCAGCAGCTTTTTCTGAACATAGGTAAAAGTCACAGCATGCTCAAGCACCCTTAGCAAGTCAATATTTTGTTATTTGTATATTGTTAATTGATCCCTGCAGTTATCACTTAGTTGCTGACTTAAAAGAAAACAACGTGGGAATTACAAGAATTGATAGGAACCTGGGTATTTAGCTTGACTTAATACCATAAACAAAGAGAGGAAGCGAACAGATGGTTTACATCCATGGTTGACATCCAGCCCAGCTGGGATCAATTTCTTGTTGAGATGAAAAGAAAATAAGTTGAGGTACAAGCAGGGTAAACCATTGCCATCTGGGTCAATTCTTGTGGTAACTATAAAGCAGCCACTCCATACATCCTTGGTTTCTCCTTCCTGTTTCCTCACTTATCAAATATTTATTGTCAACAACGGGCAGTTCTGTTTGCACACATTGCAATTGGATAATGAGATAGTTAGGTTTACTTCTGTTATTGGTGGTGAGGGCTGATGGCATGAATAATTTCCTGTTTTTTAAATGGGAATTGAATTATTGATGCTTCATTTAGGCTGTGATAAAGGTATTAGTAATGTATTGCCATGTCTGTAGATTGGTAGTAGTAGTAGCCAAGAAGATACTTGCAGGTGATGGGCCAACTCTACTGTGTATCTGGAGTAAAAACTGGAAATCTGTTCCCATGAATACAATGTTTATGGATTTACTGCTTTACAAATACTGCAGAATTTGTCCTGATAACTTTGCAGTTGACATCATTGCTAGTAGACAAAAGACTACAATTCAACAGCCTGAACTAGCAAGATTTTGCTCATAAACTCAGTTGCCCATCACAAAAAAGATCATTTCATAAATAAGAAGAGAGAAATCAACAATTAATGAAGCAAGAAGTCTCTGTCTTGTATTTAAAGGATCTTGAATATCTTCAGAGGGTTTATCTGAACTTTACGGATCAAGTAATTTGGGGCTTCTAAATTCTTGAGAGTCACTCTAGTAACATGGTGATTTGAGTTTCTGCAATTCAGGTTCTAGGATTTCTCTGTTTTTATTTTTCCTTTTTTTTTCCTTCCTGCCCCCCCTCCCCCCCATCCAAAACCACTTCAGATTTAAAAAATGTAAGCTACACAAAAAAGAGTGGCAGTTGCATGACATCTTTCAAAAGAGCACGTGTTTGAGAGAGAAGTAATGGCTGAGATTCCCTTGTAGCACTCTAACATATGATATTAATGTCCCTTGCCAAATGTAAAAGGTTGAAGTGAAACCTTCTCTACCCCATTTGCATTTCTTCACTTGCTGCTTGCTGTACTCTTCTCTGTCCTATTTTTCAGTTCTTCAGTAGACTCAAATTCCCTTCTGCTTTCCCTAATCCCAGTCATCCCATCAGTGCATGAAGCATAGCAGTGCCTCCCTGGTCCACAAACCTCCCCTGGCTTCAGTGTGAACCAGGTTCTTAGAGAAATAGCAAGATAGTAGGCTAGGAAATTAAAAGAATACACATTTGCCTCCTCAGATCATAGTTAATAAATTTCAGACTTGTTATGCATCTCTTATGTCTTCCTGCCTGCCCTCCATTTTTTGAACCATGGGATGATGGGGAGGAGCCATTGCTAAAAGTTTGTGCAGTGTTTCTCATGATCAAATACAGAATCATGTAAAAAGAAAAAAAACAGGGTAAAGAAGATCTCAGGCCAATTATTTTTCTACAAAATACTTTATGTGACAACAGCAGCAGCCCCCAAAGGGCAGCATGTAACAACAGAGCCTAATTAGAATGATTTCAGTATAATCATTAACTAGCATCTAACACCTACGAGAGTATTTCTGTTTAAACTAAAACATGACCTGCATGGTGGAGAGGCCTTGTAAACTGTCTATGAAATAAAAAATGTGACAGTAAAGGTCAGAGCTGTGCTCATTTGAATTTCAAGCAGGAAGCAGGCTTCTCAGCCAGCATGTACAGGAAGAGTGGTGGCTCTTTCCATAGGCTCTCTTTGCCAACAGTAGCTGTTGGAGAAATCCTCCAGGACTAATTACTGGGGCTGCAAAACAAGTATTGTTCTTTTGTCTCTTTTCCTGACCTGGTGAAATGCAAGGGTCCTAATTATATTGTGTCAAAGATGTGGTTTTGTTTTTCACTGTCATGTGAGCAAAGGTCACAAGCTAAGAAAACCAAGTGGCACCTTACATCTCTCTCTATCCAGCTGCTGACAGCTTCCTTGATGCTCCTGCTAATCACATCACCTTACTGGAGAAACATGGGAGGGAGAGCTTGCTAACAAACCCTCCTCCCAGACAGAATGATGCTAACACATTGTGTTCCACTGGACCACATAAATGCATTTGTCAAAATCAGTGAGATCTGGTTTGATTTACAAGTCTCTGGTGAAATTTAAGAAGACAAAATTGTAAAACATTCTGTAAAAAAAAAAAAAAAGCATTAAAACATTTTTAAGGAAAGCATTTTAAAAAGCAGGAGAAAGACGTTATAATAAAAAAAACGGCTGAAAGGGTGTTATTTATTCATTTTGAAACATTGCAAAGAGCTCTGTTAGCAGCATTTATCTTCTAAAAAAAAATGCAGGAAATCTAGTGCATTTAATTATTTTCCTACTTCCTTTTGTGACTTTTAAAGTGCTGTATACACAAAGACAGCTTTTAACAGCTTTGGGGAATTGGCAAAACTATAACATTTAGTACATAAGCCTTGCTATTCTGAATCTTACTTTTTTTTCTTCCCATCTTCCGAACTTTGTAAGTTTTATTTCAACTGGTTTTTATTTCCCCCTTTCCTCTTGTGGTTTGGGGCTTTTTCTGTGTCCCTTCTTCACTTTTTAAAAATTTTCTTACATACGTCTCCCTTATTTTTGTTTCTCATTGCTCATGTCTTTTTTGTTTTATCTTGAACTTTGGAGTAAAAGTAGGGCTTGTGAAGTGATGTGATGGCTGCAACAGATATCCTTGATGACTTCACAGAAAAAACATATCAGTAGCAGATTACGTACAACAAATTTCTTTCCTTTCTTTCATTATCCCAGTTCTTTGCCATCAGAGTAGCTCTGGCTTGTCTTCAAATGGCAGATGACAAATTGCGCATATATTAATTATTCATTAATTTTTGTCTCAGCTAGATAGAGTGAAACAGACTGTATGTAAATCGTCACAAAATATATATATGATATTATGATGCAACTGGGAATCATTTCTGGCATCAGACATCACCCAGAAATGTGTAGCTGTTTGGTGGTTTCAGGTGCACTGAGAACAAAATGTGAACAGAAGGCAGGCCCTCACTGTTAACGATTGAATTTAATCACCTATTCTTTTCCTTTCTGGAGTACTTCTTCCTTTGAATGTTGCTGCAGAATGCTTAGCACTACATCCACATGAGGGGGAGATAGTAAAATCTTTCTTGAAGTTGGTGTAAGTCTGATGATTTTTGGTGTTGAGGGTCTTGCATTTCTAGTAGACAAAGTAAACAAAAATCAAAACTAAGTTAAGTGTAGTAACAGTTCAAGACTCTTCCCGTGCCCTGGTGCTCCACTGTGGTTGGCTGTGAAACCCTCAACGGCAGGTTATAGATTTGGGTGTAACATCTGCTTGTGATAGATCACTGCAGAGCATGAAAATTTGTGAGGAAAAATTACATTATATTTAAAAAAATAATTATTTTCCTTGCATTTAACCTGCAGCTTGGTTACAGAATCTCAGCTGCTTCATGTCTTACTGCCTAGAGAAAACATTAAGTTAGTGACATCTTGGTAATTCTATTCAAAGTATATTATTTTCACAAATAATTAATATTCTAAGCAACTGACAGCTTCCTGTTTCTGTCTTTAATTTTTCTCCTTCCACTTGTGCTGGTGTATTTCATGGCCATGAAGAAGAGTGACTGAGGGGGATAATGAAGTACTGGTTGTAACTTCATATAAGCCTGTTAAATGGCATCAAATTTCAGTACTGCCATGTGATTAGGATCTGACCTAATCTGTCCTAATCTGTTATTGCTGTGATCTATTTTTATTGGGAGACAGTGAATTTTGTGCTGTTGCATGTGGTTGAACTCCAAACAATCTCTTTGTAGTATATACATTAAGCCTTCAGTCTTTTCCTTGAACATCTACTTCATTGAAAACTTCCTGCAAGATACAGTCCCTATCTCTTGTTAGGAAATTAAGTATGTTTTATAAAGTGTGAAGCTGTTGTGTGCTAACATGATGTTATTGTGAGCAGTATTCCTGACAAAATTAACTTATCTTGTATAAATACTGTCTTTGCTTTCTAGTTACTTTAAGTTAGCAAGACATTTACATGTTGCTTTTGATATCCTGGTGATTGACATTTGCAATTTATGGATTTATTTTAATAATTTTAACTTTATGGGACTTTTTAAAATGCAAAGTGTAAACGAAATAACTAGAAACATATGCCTAGCAAGAATGTCAACTTTACATCCCTAATGTTCAGTGTGGCTAGAGTGTTGTGATTGAACAGCTGTTTTTGAATTTTTGGAAAGATATGGTAAAGGAAAGGTGTGGTAAAGTTAAAAAGAACCTTGCAGAGTGTTGTGCCTCTGTAAAGCCTTTTCTGCAGCTTTGCTGTGAGTGGGAAGAGTCACTGCAATCCTTCTTTATTTGCACAGAACAAGGACAGATGCATATCCTTCTGACAGACCTGTTGTTTGACTACCATAAGAAAGATTTTCATTGTCTTACACAGTTTTTGATGTTTTTATTTTGCCTTATGCTTCCTATAGCAGGCAGAAATAGGGAATTTAATAAGGTAACATATAATATCTGTAAAATCTATTATTTAATATAAAATCATGTCTTAAAAATTCTCCTGCAGAGTTTTGCACAAAGGTCATGAGATCTGACCGGGATGCTGTTACTAGCATTTCATTGTCTCTCTGCTTAGACCCATAATGCCCTGGAAATAACTTGGTTTGTTCTGTTTTGCTACTGCTTGGAAGGCCAGTTTTATGTGCCTCAGATGTCCTTTGTGAAGTGTTGGTATAGGTGTGTGGGCCTAGGATTTTTGACATTCCCTACATTAATAAGACTAGATTTCTCCTTCAATCTTGTCTAAATTAATAAAAAAAAAGATGATTCAGAGTAGTGGGGAAGAGCTAAGGAATGCTGATTATTGGAGACAGTGGGATTAGATAAGTATGAAAACAATGAAAAATCTGAAGGAAACACAGTTTAGGGAAATAGGGAGTGAATAATGTCTAGTAGTCTGCTTTCCTAGATGTACTTTTTGGTACTGGAGGAAGAGGTCTGGCATGCCCTACTTGTGACTAGGCGTCTGCTGGGTCATCAGGATGAATGCAACTGGTTATCCTTGGTGCAAGATACACACTGAACCCACTAGTGTCAAAGGATGAAGACAGTGTCTACATGCTACTGCAGAAATGGCAGTGGATGTTGAAGAGGTGAATCTTGGTGTTGGATGGCAGAACTTTGACTTGCAGAACACACTGCAGGCTGCAGTGATGACGAGCTCTGGCCTCTGTTTTCTGTAATGCCTGAAAAAGAACAAGGAAGTTGTCAAAACTCAGTGTGCTTTAGTGTGAAAATCAGTATTGTGACTTTAAAAAGGAGAATTCAGCATCACCAGTGCTGAGACACAAATCACATTAACTAGCTTTAGGTTAGTTAAAAACTGACAGTTTTGGCCTATATTGCCATAAGGAAAGTGAGATTTAAGATACTGTACTGGGGAAAATTGTCAGTATTACAGAAGAGTATCAGTCCAATTAAGGGGGCTAAATTTCTGAAAGAAATATACCACCTATAGTTTGTTAATAAAAAGACAGCTTGCAAAACATTGTAACCACACTTCTTTTAATAATACTTTCTAAATTTTAAGCATGTTTCTTTTTTTTAAAGAGTAATTTCTTTGTTTAAAAAACAGTATAGAAATAATGACAGCAGTCTCTGTAATTGGACATATAAAAATATGGATGGAAGAAAGAATCTGTCCTTTCTTTTCCTCATTGTCTTATGTTCCTCACTACTATGGTATTAACAGATTCTTGCTGTAAAAGAAATTGATTCTTCACTCCCAGGCAGGTCATTATAAAAAGGGTTTTAAATCATTTGGTCTTCCCATTTCTGAAATATAGACTTCACTTTAATATTCTCTGCATTACCAGCAATAAAAAGCCCATAATTTGTGAAAAATGAGCTTTCTCTTCAATATGTTCTCTGATAAGTAGCATTTCTACTCCTTGTTCACTTGTCCCACACCTGTTAACCTGCCAAACTGGTACTCAGTACATCATGAAGATGCTGTATTTATTTCTGTTGCATAGCCACACGAAGATTAAAAACCATGTTAGAGGCTCGCCTCTTGGTTAGTAATAAATTCCATTTTTGGATTAAGTTGACACTGACATTTGATCATTCACTGAGTGGATGGGTGCAGTCTCATGTTGGTATGCCAGACTGCACACACCTTTGTCTTTACAAGTCGCTCTAAAAGGCAGGCAGGTAAAGTGGGTGTAAAGAAAAGTATTCTCTCCTGCTGGCAGTGGTGGTAATTTGCTTGGTCTATTCCTGGAAATACAACAGCCGGGGGGAAGTTTGGGATAGAACACATTTTCTACAGAAGAGCAAGCACACTTACAAGAGAGAGCCTGATGGCAGCTCACAAATGAAACTTCTGTGCATTTAAAACAATGTGGCAGCATTGGCAGTTGGTGCAGAAGAACATTGTGGGTCCCTTTCACATGTAATATTCTATTCTATTCTATTCTATTCTATTCTATTCTATTCTATTCTATTCTATTCTATTCTATTCTATTTCTATTCTATTTCTATTCTATTTAGTTCTGTTCCGTTCCATTCTCCTTAAGGAAAAAAATTACCAGTAGATATATTGTTGCCTTGTTTTTTACAATTCTTCTATGTTTTTAATTTTGTAGACAAAGTATTCATACTCTGTTCTATAAACATAAGCCATGTTATGTCTAACTACAAAATGTTTTCATTTCTTCTCCTAAGGCGGAGACATTTGACAGATCTCTCCTTAGACCTATGTATTTGAAGGATGGTAATTTCACTATCCAATCAGTGAGGTTTTCTAAAAGTCTATATAATAAACGAAACCCCCAGGGCTGGAGGCTTTTCCGGCTTCCGGGTGATCTTTCTCTCTCTCTCAGAGCAAGTGTCTGTGTGTGCTCCTTTCGTGTCCACGTGCGACAATATATCTATGGTTATCTGAACATCTCTTTGTAACTGTTGACTGACTGTAGTATTCTGGACTCCTGTGTTAGGACCATAGCCAGATCCTTCTCTCTATATTTAGTTCTGGTGGGGTTGTCATGTCCTATATCAAACTCACACTCTCCAGATTTTTTATTTTTAATCATCTTCTAAAAGTATCTTGCAAAGTTGGACAGAATGCCTTTTATTCCAAGTTAATTATCCAATCTGAAAAATTATTGCATCTATTCAACCCACACTAATTTTGAAATTTTAACCTTCCCAAATTGAATTGAGGTCAAAGTGAGATGCAACTGATTCCATAAAGCATAGATAATCAAACAACTTTTGAAAAAGGCAGAATAGGTATTAAATTATGTTCTTTAATCAGATGCAGGCACAGAATTATCTTACATGTAAACAACATTAGGAAAATGTTGATTCTTTAAGGTTATCAGTAAAGTGGATTTCATTTGATAAAGGGATGCCACATACATTCATATTGGTAGAGAATAGCTGTCCACTGATCATTTTAGTATCATTCACATAAATGTGGAAGCAGTCATTTTCATGTGCTTGCACAATATCTGCTTAATGGGAATGGATAGTACGTGTGCAAGAGTGAAGTTGGAAGCTGAAGGTAGCATTTGTGAATAGGATACTGAAGATGATCCAGGTCAAGAGCTACATGGTATAAAACTGCTCTTGAGGTTTCTCTGTTCATTGTGCAAAGTGAGATGGAAAGCGGTCAGGAGGGTGTGCTCATCAAAGAACTGATCTGTCTGGTTAAAATTATGAGATCACTGGGACTGCCCTTTACCTGTGATCCAACAAGGATTTCTGTATTATTTATACCATTTTCCTCTTTCGTCTTAACAGAACATTCTATGCTATGGGAGACCTAGATTTGGAGGAGCTAAAACAAATTCTCTCTCTCTCTCAAATTTACTGTGAACATAATATTTTAAAGATGCATTTTTGTACTATTAAACAAGTACATAGATAACACTTAGTTTTTTCTACAGTATTATAACTTAGATCTAGGCTTTTAAAATCATAGAATCATATAATATTTTTTGTTGGAAGGAGTCTTGGAAGTAATCTAATTCAAACACCCTGCATTGAGCAATGACATTTCCTGATAATTTCCAGACCTCACGTGTTGTGGACTTTTATATCTTAGTTGCCCTAAAGTACATTTCTTTACAATTTGATTTTCTGTTTGATTGTAATACTTGCATCTCTCTGCTCTGCTTTGCTGCTCTTAGTCTATGTTAGAGTATTTTAAAGTTTGCATGTAAACAACTCTTCATCTATTCTTTGATGACATGTGCTGGATTTAGATTTCTCATGGGCAACATGGAATGTGTTATGAAGTCTCTTTCTGTGTCTATGTAAAACCATTTTTTGGCATGAGCTTATACTTTGCCAATGAAAATATTTCCAGTGTGCTTTTGTTCAGGAACCTCATTCCATATAAAATCAGCAGTGTCTGTAACTCTTCTACTCTCCAATTAGTAAGAAAGAAAATGCGGAGTGTCAAAATGGAGTCCTATTTTAATCTTGCCAATCCAAGACCTGTGCTGCCCTCTGAATTTCTGGGGTCACTGGGTACCTGTTCTAGGTAGTTAAAATTTGTGACAAATATTATGGACTATTTTTCTAGTGACAAATTGAGTCTGTGTATAGGCAGGAAAGCGTTGGAAAACACATTGAAGATACATAGCAGCAATATCTATACAAATGATGAAGTGACATTAAGAAGAGTACAAGATGTCTGGAGTTCCCTAGACATGTATTTCTCTTTCTGTCTCATAATTCTGTCTTGGGAGACTGTAAGGAAGGCCTGTGTTTTTCTGAGATTCCTACTGTTCAGAAGGTACAGCTAGGCAGCTATACGTTTGAAAAGTCTAGACATGTCCCCTTTGCATACATTCACTGTGAACCAAAGTAAGGGCTTACTGTTCGTGAAGGTACAGTTTCCCATGGATTGAACTTATGGTGGAAGCTTTAAATAGCAAATGTGTACATATTTCTGTCTGAAAAATCTTGGGCAAAAAAAGGTTATCCATAAATACTTCCCATATAATGAGTAGGCACCGCTTCCTGCTTTTACCCCAAAGACTTTCCTTACTTTTTTCCAGTTCACTATCTTTTTATTGCACAAACTCTTTTTTTTTTTTGAATTAAGAATTAAGTGGTTTCATCTGCATGTTAGAGTTTCTGGTGTGACCTTGGCATGCATTTAGAGGTATTTTAGGGAAAATCAGACACCTATTTCACTCTAAAATTCTGCTTCCATCTCTTTTGCTGATCAGCTCTCCTTTTGATCTCTCCATCTCCCTGATCACTATACCTTTCCTTCAATGCCTCTCATTTTCCTTCCTGCTTTTCCACTTCAGAGAGAAAAAGACACTTTTCAGACTCTTCACTTCTTGATTTGCCTGATCACTCCTCCATTTCCACTTCCTTGCCTCAGGACTGCAGCTGTAAGACCTATTGTTTCAAAGTGCTCTATGACTTAGTTCTTGTCAGCACTTAATGCTATCTTACCCCATGCTCACTTTCAATCTTTGCCTTTATCTCTTTGCTCCAGCAAGGACTAGCAGTAAGTCTTCCTATCACCTCTTTTCTCACCAGTCATTTCTCTTATGTGAGCTATTGCCTGCTAAATAAGATAGATAATTGGAATCAGGGAATGTTTCTCATCCTGTGATTTTTCAGAGCACCACATAACCTTAATATGTAATAATACAACTTAAAAGACACTGTGACTGTCAATACCCTCTATATATTAAACAGAAAATAGCAAAGCTACTGCCAAGTTTCTGCTCCAAGCTGCATTGGAAGACTCTCCCAAGACTTAAATTTTGGTGACCCTTCCTGTGGCATCTTCCTCTAGCAGCTAAGCATGTAGATTGTTCTCTGAACTTCTCCCAACACCTTCTGTACTGTTGGAAATACCTTTCACTTAGTTAGCACTTACTGGAAAGGAGATCCTGCATTGGACGATTAATGAAAAAATGAAACAAAGAATCAGAAGAAAACCAGCATCCTTCAAAGAGTAGACAATGGGAGAACTATCATAAGAAAAAGTGATTTCCATATAGGAGATCATTTGTTTCACAGCTGATCCACATTATCTATAGAAGTACCTTGGATCTGGTGAAGAAGTATTCCTCCATTTTTCAGAAGAGATAGGAGGGAAAATGAAGCTTGTCCAGTGGGAGGTATCCCTGGCCATGGCCAGGGAAGTTGGGACTAGATGATCTTTAAGGTTCATTCCAATCCTTTAACATTCTATGATTCTATGAATGTCACAATCCATCTCAAAACAGGCAGATAATATATAAAATTATTTTTTATTATAGATACATACATAGCTTTCCACATTCTCTTTAAATGACTGGCAGTTAGAGCCATTACTCTCTTGCTGCAATATGATCTCTGTTTTAAGACTGACCTAACTGGTGTGTTAGCCTTCCTAGAAATCTCTCCCAGATCCAAAAGTTCAACCTTATTTCTTGGATGTTTGCACAAAAATGGATCTTGACCTTCTCCTATGACAATTATTATTATTATTATTACCTTTTTGGTTTAAACATTTACCTGGTATACATATGAAGCCACAACAATACCACAATGAAAGAATTTGCTTAGCAGGTCTTACAGCTATTTATTTTACATCCTTTCTCTTACTGTTTTCAGTAACAACGTTTATTTAGTGTGACTAAATAACAGTAATTTATTGCCTTTTTTTTTTACTTTTTTAAAATTGCAAGACTGGAAAAATCCAATGTTTGTTTTGGGACACTTCAACTAACAATTTTTTTTTAAAATTATATTTATCCCAATATGTATTTGCAACCTATTTAAATCCCAAAAAGGTAATGAATGTTGTTCACTGCTGTTTGTAAGACCCCCACTGTCACTGTTGCTTGGTGTGCAGAAGAGGGATAGCTTGGAGGATCCACCTTTTCAGAGGTTCTTACCAGAAAGGGAGAGTGAGATTTTCATCTTTTGGGCTACTACTTGTTTTGCGACTTCAGTGTTATTACAGAGGGCTTCTGTTGACTGCATTGCTTGGAATACCTGCAAATTTCTATTAAGAGAGATGGCAGTGTCTAATATGCTTGACATACACTTAGCAAATACTGTGTGTTTGGTAGAAATGGAGTTCAAACAGTTTTTAGCAAATACTCTGGCACAAGAATCAGCAGAAACTAATATCGAGGTTTAAAAATTTTTTTTTTCACATAATGTCTCAAAACTGAAATTAGATTTCAAAACTGAAGCAGGACTGTGCATCCCTCTATACTTATAAATAAAATATTTATTGACTGAGAGTGCTGGTCTTTTACTCTAAATTGTTGCGGTGGGTTTTTCCTGCGTTGGTTTAGCAAGCCGCACCCCTTCCCGGAGAGCGCCTCGGGGCTCATTTCGGGGAGAGAGGCTGTTCCGCTCTCCCGGTAGCCCTTTTGGGCAGCCTCACGCTCCTGCTCCGGCTGGCTGGGCTCTGCAACACGGTGACGATAAAGGAGGGAGAAGGGTCTCTGCATGGTGACTTCAGAGGAACCTTGATTTACGTGATGACCAGCCAGTTCCCAGAGGCAGAGAGAGACCGCACGCTCAGGGTGCCGGGGTTTTTCTCAGGGCACAGGGGCCGTACATGGGCAGAGTTGGGGTACTGGAACCAATAGGGAAAACCCGAGGGTGTGGCCAGGACTAGGGGCAGGAAAGCGGGGAAAATGTGGGAAGTGAGAAAAAGAATGGGGGAAATGCAGCGCCATGCTAAATATTCCTTTCTTCTTCTGCATATTTTTTCCTCCTTGCTGATAAGCTGCTTCAATAAACTTCAGAAGACAAGATGGCTTATTTTCTTTTTGATTTAAGCACTTTTAAAACAAATAGCTACCCTGATTAATTTACCCAACATACCTCTGTGTTTGTAGCACCCTTTTTTTGTTCTATCTGAATTTATAAACCTTCTTTCCTCTTCTGAATGAATACTAGACAGGCAAAAACATTTGCTTTTGCTGCTTTTTTAGCTGCATTGTTTCTTCATATTCCCTGTCAAAGATGAAATATTAGTACATTAAAAGTTTTTTTTTCTTTTGTTTTATGGGTGACCCACTATTTTTGCTTTCTTTTTTTTCCTCCCTCTCTCTAATATACTAATTGATAACTGTGCGCTAAATTTTGCAGTCTGGGAGGAAATAGGAATGCCCATAAAAGGTGTGAACTCAGTCATTCCTGATCATTCTTGAGGCTTTACATGGGTACATGTTTTGGGGCTATTCTGTGTTGTGTGGGTATGGTAGACATTCACTGGAACAGGACTGCCCTGGGAGTCAGTTTGTGTTTATTTTGGTACTGTAGAGGGTTTTGACTAAGACTAGGCCCTCTTCTCTCTTGTTTTCTGAGCTTATTTCTTTGAAGGCATCTTATTAATTTGGCTCTAACAAGAAGTATGCTGTGCCAAAATTTTTTTTGCTCAGCACTACTGAGATGTTGCTTTCTTTTTCTAATCCTAGATTATAGAATTGTAGATAACGCAGGTGTTATCTTTCTGATGATACAAGATTGTTCTCAACATCACATCCATGAACTTTATGTAGTCTTTTTTTGAGTTCTAGGCCAAGACTAACCAGCTCTCAAAGACAGGAAATTATTCCTGGCATTAATTTTGGTTTTTCTTGAGTCAGTTCTCTTTTTTCGTGTGCCACCTTAAGCTTTTATTTTCTATCATTTATCCATGTCTATGTTCAAATGAAAGTTAGGAAAATTCATATAAAATAACATATGTGTTTGTTTTTCTGAGTATGTTTTTCATAGTAAAAAAAGCCTGCTGTTCTCATGATCTTTAGCTGCTCAGTTGTCCTGTGTCTGTATTACAGGGTTTTTCCCTCTCACACCAGTATAAATCACAATGTGTTGGTGTTAGTAATGCCACAGTCAGGATAAATCTAACACTTTTAGCATTCTTTCTGAATTCTTGACCAGGCTTTTAGCTAATGATATGTCAGCGTAAACTCCACAGAAATCAATAATCGCCTAGATCACCATGGACTGGGCCCAAGGTATTATGTGATTTAAAGCATGTTATTTTTTCTACAAAAATGATTTTATGTGCTATTGATTTTAGAGTTATACTGCTGTTTGGGTCCCTCTTCTCTTTTGTACTCCTTTTCTAGAGCAGTGTTCAAGGACATCGTGAACACCCCAAATCTGGAGGGCAAGCCATAGCTTGTGATGTACTTGTGCCAGTAGCAGCATCTGCTGTTTGCTATTTTCTTTGGACTCAGATTTGAGATGGCAGAAATTTGCACATGGTGATCTCTTTGGATATTGGCTTCTGAAAAATGCACCCCTTGGGTTTTGAACATGTGGTTATGTTCTGCTGTGTGATGGTTTTCTTTAGAAATGTGGGACTCCTGGATTTGATCAAGGTTTAATTCTGATATGAACCCTGCTCAGTTCTCTGTGTATTTGAATTTCACAGCAGCAGAGCTCGAGTGACTTCAGCAGAGGCCTTACTATCTTGAATAGTAAAATAGGACGTGCAAGTGTCTTCCTGCCTGCCTGCCTGCCTGCCTTCCTGCCTCCCTTCCTTCCTCCCTGTCTCCCTCCTTTCCTTTCTCCCTCCCTCTCTCCCTCCCTTCCTCCTTTTTCAGCAAGGAGCATTGCACCTGTCTGGTTGTGTAGACCTGTGCGGATGAAGTGGAATCAGTGACTCAATCCTGATTTATAACAGTCTTAAATATATTCCAGACCTGAGGATAAGACATGAAAAATCTGTGTTGCAGAGATTTGGAATCCCCAAAACATCTAATCTTAACTGTATAATGTAGCCTGTATTCAACCAGGTTATCACAATGCTGAGGCTAGCAACTTCTGTTAGTTCAAAGGTAATTATTCCCAGTTTAAGGACACAAGAACTTCTCTGACTCCTTCAAGAAACAGAACACACGATGAAGCAAATGAAATAAGGGAGAAGGATAAGAGGAAGCAGAAGCTGTGTATGGAATATTAAGAGCAAAGTACTGATCCTGTTATGGTTTACACTTTTCACTGATTTTCAGAAGCATTAGACGGCTATGCAGGGATGTAGGTTATGGAAAATTGCTTTGAGCTGTTCAAAAGAAACAGCAAAAATTAATGTGCATCACTGCATGCTAAACATAAACTTGCCAGTCTCATTGCTTTATCTTCTGCAGAGGTCACTAGGATAAACGGTTTTAATTCTCTGCATATCTCACTTTATTAATTAGACATGTTTTCCACATCAGAATGCCTGTTTCTTTGCCTTCATTTCCTTCTCGTTTTCATGCTTCCTCATGCTGGATTACATTTTAGACTGAGAACAAACTTACATAAAATCATACTATACCAGTCAGTAGAAGATTGTCTATTGCCTGGGTATACATGGGTATATTTTACAAAAGCTACTGAGAAATTAGTAAAAATGGTTTGAGAATGAAAAAATAAGGCCAGACATAAATAAAAGTGGAGCATGCTCCTGCAGGCAGTTCCTCAGCCAGGGAAGTTTGATTGAAAAATAAGTAAAGGCTTCCTGTCTCTGATTCATAACTTATGAGAGGTTTCTTTAATGATTACTCTTTTGTGTAGCCAAAGCAATGCTCATTTGCCATTTATTTAAGGTTTAATACTAATGCATCAGGATGAAAACTGAATGAGGAATAAGGTTAAATGAGAGGCACACCCTGACATAGAAACTACGGGGCTGATGAGTGTCTCAGAAAGCTGACTGAAAGGAGATATTGTTTCAATAGATCCTGCAAGTAACAACAGAAATTAACTGATCACATTGTGGTTTAATTGTACATTTAACTAATTCTGGATTACTGGGGAACTCTTTTGGAAGTGTTTCTCATAGCAGCATTAATACCAGATGAATTAATTGAGATCAGTGTTATTGCATTGCATAATTGCAAATAAATTAATATAATTACAGGGAAACAAAAGTATTAGCAATTTAATTTTTACATTTAATTCTTCATTGCCAAGATCCTATCTGCTCTCTCTTGCATTAAGGTCTCTCTGCTTGCTCCTTATCTTACTGCTTAGGCAGAGTTTGTAATTCTGGTGGTTCACATGTAAGGTGTGTTGTAATTGCCAGGGGATTTTGTTCATTCATATGTCTGTGCGTATATCTCTAGACTTCTAATGTGATATCAGAGATGTCCTCATAAATCTTAGGGTACTGATAGACTATCAGTAATTTTGCTGAGTTTTACAGAGGAGAAAGAGACTGTAAAACTTGCCCATGGCTGAATTTGAGTATGTGAATAATGGTTTCAGCCCAACAGTCTTTTTTTCTCTCTCCAATCATTTTTGCTGACATAAGTCTAAGGTAACTTGTTCAAGGTCAGTGGAATTGCATCAACATAAAATTAGGGTAAATAAGAGGAGAACCAAGTTTCCGTGTATGTTTCTCCTAGGAGAGCTCTTAGGATCTGATGGTTAAATCAGCAAGCTGAGGAATAATTTTTCTTATTTCGTAAATGCAATTAAAAAGCAAGCTAAATTTGTTTTGACTTTTCAGTCATATTTCCTCCATTCTAATGTGAATGAATCAGATAAGGAGGATTCCTCTGCCTATGTGAGTATACAACTCATATCTGTAAATTTGAAGGAAGAATAGAGAAGAAGGGTTTTGGACTCTGATGGAGAATTGTTATTTGATAAAGCAGGGAGAGCACTTTGACCTAAGTTAATTGAAAAACTTGAAAAAATTTAATGGCAACTGGATTATTTAAGCTTTGCCTTCCTAAGTATGGGTATTTAAATTTAGCCACCAGTTTTATTCATTTTTCATAGTGTCTGAGGAGGTTGCTGGTCTTAGAAAGAGATGTTGAGGTTTCTCTGTGAATGTAATGGGAAATATCAAGGGAACTTGCTTTTTCAGTCTCTCCAATTAGACAGCATTTCAGATGAAGGAACAGACTTTCTTAGTAGGATGAGGATGTTAGTGCTTAGGTGAAATCACTTTAAAGAAAGGTGGGTGGGGGAATTCCTGAATTTAGGAACCAGTATAGTCCAGCATGCATTATAAACCAAACTGGGAATATTTTATTATTTTGTCTTGGTGGTACTTGATGAGCCCGGCCTGTGATGGCTGAGTGTGTGCTGCCTGTGTCAGAGGAGACTTCTGCAGTTCGTCTCATGGAGCTTTGCAGGAATGGCCTGGAGCACATGCCACCATAGCAGATGCCACAAAGACCATGCTTTTTTGCTGCACTACTAATAGATTTTATATCTGCACATTGCAGGAAGGCTCTCCTGGGTCCCATATTTCCATGAATGGTGAGGAATGTTCTTTAAACTTCCATTCTGCTATAATAATGAAGAATGCATAACACTTTCTAACTATTAAGCCCTATTGCAAGAGTCAGTTTTGGCTTCAAAGTGTGGCTTGTGAGTTTGCAGGTGTTTAGCTCCACTGAAACCACTTTATCTGTTTCTGCATTTGTCACCAGTCTTGCTTTATCAGAAGGAAAAACTGGCCATAAGACAGAGCTGAGAGGCTTTTGATTGAAAAAAAGAAAGTGCTGAACAAACCCCATGACTTTGATATAGAAGCCTTTGCGAATTCTAGTCCCCACTTTTAGCTATACAGGTAATTGGTGCCTGGCAGCTCATTCCTGTTGTATTTCTTTGGCTTAGCTTTGTGTTAATTACCTAAATTTACTCATTTAGAGGCATCACTGCATGTGGTTTGGCAGGCAGACGTTTTGCTAAAGAGACTTCCATGTATGCTTTTCTGCCTGCGCTGGAAGCTGCATTTAGTGTACTGTACTTCAAAATGTTATTGTTTGCTTTTAGTCAGATAAACAAATATTATGATAATGAAAAGTCCATGAACAAATGGTGACAACAGCAGAGCACTAAACATAAGAATTAATTAGCAAGAACAGTCAGCTTTCCCAGATGTCTGATGTAATTTTGAAGAGAGAACTTGAAATATTTAAGACATTCAAAGCACCACTTAGGAGGGTGAAAAACACCCATGCACTTTAACATCTAAATTACAAATGTGATCTCTCTCTTAGCTGCTGGCTTATAAAGAATGATACCAAGGCTTACATGCCTACAGCTCATCAGTTGCAATAAAAAGACTATACCTTTGCTGGTATTCTGACCATATGTTTCTTCCCGGTTCTGAATTTTTTGTCAGGATGGGCCAGGAGCTAATGGGTAGAGGAAGGATTCTTCTCATTATCAGTAGCTCAGACCTGTGCATGTTGCACCAATTTCTAATATCTTGTTTTGGAAAATGGACCCACTCATGAAGTGTCATGCTGAAGCACACACTTTTCCATTATGTCTGTGTTTTCCCCCATTTCTTTTACCACAGTCTTTTCTGTGCTACAACTGCTGTATGCATCTGTTCTCACTTTGCTGAGGTTTTAAGGACACATTTATAAGCCAGTTAAAGAGTGAGGTCCTGCTGTGTCTGTTAGGGTCCAGATATCTCAAAGAATTATTTACCTCTGATGTGCCCTGTGACACAATTTTATTTGGTTGAAGTAGCAAGTAAAGTTGCTTAGAGGCTTCAGTCATCCTTGGTCAGCCTGAATCTGTGTGCATCAGTGTTTTAGCTAGTGGACCTGTGCTGGTACAAAAAATACTCTGTAAATATCGTCTCAGCTGCCAACCTTGGGGTTTACAGTGTTCCTGGTGGATATTGCCAGACTGTGGCTCAGCTACTTACTCGGGAAAGGGGGCAAACTAGATTCTCTCTTGCAAACTTTGCCGTAACCATATGCAATTGAATTACAGCTGGCAAAGGCATCCTCAGATGTACTGGGATGCAGGGAAGAGCTGCTGCATTTTTTCTTCTTCCATTGCTATTAGGCCAAGGCTAACTACAATTTGCTCCTAAAGAAAAACTGTTCAGAGGTGGTCTGCCCACCTCAAGTATGACCGTAGGAGTTTTTTTAAAAAAGCCCTTGCCTCTTGTAGTTAAGCAGATCACATCATGGCAGGAGTTCGGTTCTGAATCCAGATAAGGATTAATGTGAGGTTTAACTTCACTGGAAATGAGAATTGTCCCTGTGTGCTGAATGAGATTTGTAAAATGAGGAAATGCTCACTAAAGCAGAGCATTGGCATATTTTCAAATTAAGATCACAGTGAAAATGAATTCAGTGCACTCTGGTTAATTAACTAACTAGAAAGGTATGAGAAATTCTATCTCCAATGACTAACACAGTCTGCCTTTTGATCTCAGTGCAATAAGAAGGAAGACAGAGCTACTGAATGTCTTAACAATGTTGATTTTTTATACTCAATGAAAGTTTCCCAGAACTGCAAATATTTAGATTGAGTATATGTTCTTGTGTAGTCATTTTTCCATGACTACATTATCTCCATTTAGGAGGGCTCTCTTTTTCTGTTCTTGCTCCATCTCTAAACCAACCATTTGAGTGCCATTTCTTTTGCATAAGACCCATCACCTGGGCTAAAAGAAAAAAGGCAGTGTAGCAGTGGCAGGCTCTACTTGATAGGCTTTCTCCTAAGAGAATTTCAAGTCCATTTCAAATGGACTCAGTTCTTTCCAATTTCTATTTCGTGTAATGGTTTACCTTTCTTTTTTTTTTTTTTCCTCTTTTTTTTTTGTTTATTTTTTTTCTTTTTTTTTTTTTTTTTTCTTCTTTTTTTTTTTTTTTTTCTTTTTTTTTTTCCTTCCCAGATATTTTATCTGTTCCTCCCCTTCTCTGGGAGGAATTGCACTGGGCAATTTCTGGAAGCCTGGCTATGTGCAATGATGAAGGGAAATCCTTACTAAACATCTGTCATCTTCATGGGACTGAGCAGAACTTCTGCAGGAGGTACTTCTTGTGTCTTAGCAAAAGTCTGCTTTCACAGGCTCCTGCTATGCCTGTGACATCAAAAGGTGTCTGGTACTTGCCCTGTAACAGTGTTTAGGGATAAAATTCCATCTGGAAACGTAATAGTTATGTGAGGTAGAAGCATGAAAAGGGCAACACGGTAGCATAGGAAGGTGAATAGGCAGCTAGCCTGTGTGACAATGAAAAGCCAGAATGGCTTATATGCATTCCTCTAGTGGTCACATCACTCCCTTCACCCCATTTCTTTTGCCTGCAGGCAAGTAGGGTGTGACCTGATGATTCCCTTGTCAATAACCTGAGGCAAGGGAAGAAAAGGCAAGGTCATTAGGGAGGAATGAAATGGGGCTGAAAAGCAAAGCAGGTCCTAGAGAGAGAGGATATTGCCATGAATGTGATAAAGAATACACGAGAGGAATGTTTTTAAAGAAAGAAAAGGTCAGGTAAAAGAAAGACAGAGTAATGAACAGAAAAGTGAAAAGAATTCTAGACAGTTGTGAAGGAAAAATTATGATGATTGATACAAACAATATAATGAGGAATACAGAAAATGAAAGTAAGTACAAGAACAGAAAAAAATTGCAGCATTTTAGGACTGTTTATTTTCTTCTGTTTTATTGGCAGACATTCTTGAAAGGCTTTAGGAAGGTGATCAGGTCAGGTACCTAATTTCTGATGACTATTTCTCTTCTGTGGAAAGTGCCTTTAAACTTGTGGCATTGTTCGCTCTTTTGAGTTAGTATCTTAAAGACATAACCACTTATATTCTGTTCTGGTTTTCTGTGTTGGTCTTTCTTCCCTTGACAGTCCTAACAAGACTCCAAAGTGACATTACAGAAGTGGTGTAGCATGGAAATACTTTTAAGATAAAAAGTGTGAAACATTGCCAAGTGTAAGGTTACAGTTGCTTGTAGGAGCATCTTCAGGGGGTAGACTCTGAATATGATGTTTATAAGAATCTATAATAGATTAAAAATCTATTAAAAAGCATTGGAGTTGTTACTTCACAGATCTGTATCACAAGTCTCATAACTGAATAAAAATGCTTAAAGATATGAAATAAGTGAAGTTTCTACCATGAAACTTGGAGCCTAGAGGGGAAATACATCTCACAGTTGTTATTCACAGAGAAATAATTATTTTTATATACCTCTTTATAGTTTTAGGACACTTGATCTTGAACTATTGTGTTGGCAATATACAACAGTGCCAGAGTAAAACCAGCTTACTGCTCTATAGACAGCCTGTGGCAAAGGGCAAATTTAATGTGAGCATTGTGCAAGTAATTAATCTGTGCCTAAACAAATTCTGATGATCTGCCAGGGACTTCGAGCAGATTGCAGTGCCTGCCTTGTTTATGCATCCAGATTTNAGTTAGTAGTTACCTGGGTCATATATGTTTGAGTTGTGTTAGAAGTTCAGAAGTGCTCTGAGCCTTTCCTCCACACATCCTCCCTTGATCCCGCTGTGGAGGTCTATGTTTTCTGCATTTCTCCCCAATGAGGAAGATCCTGGAGTGTTACAATCCACACTGCCAGTCAGAAGAGGCTACTGCTTGTGTTATAAATGTAGATGAATCTTAAGAAAGTGTGCCTCAGGCCATTAAAACTTTTTGTACTGCACTTAATAGCGAGGAGAGATGAGAGGAAGCCATGTCAGTGAGATGTAAGTATTGCTCCTGCACCTCTCCATTTCTGTGCTGATAGAGGACTGCTGAGAAATGTTGCCAGGGAGTACTCTTCCTCACACAACCAATTACTTGCAGCAGCTCCTGTAAGTTTCTTCAGTCCAGCAGACAGCCAGTGAAAGGGTCTAGACCCAGTGCTTGATTTCTAAATAGTTCAAACATCTTTTAATCCCCTGAGTTTACAGCAAATACTTCTTTCATTCCACTTCCCTTTGCTACCTCTTATTTGAAGGAATAACCTTCACTTTGTTCCTCATCACTTCTCTGCCCCACAGGACATGGTGCCAAAAGTATTGATAAACTCCAGTGCTACCATCACCCTCATCTACAGTAGTGTCATAAGATTCAGGTTTTGCAACTGCTTTACATATATACACTTTTTATCTCCCATCCCTTTAAATGTTTTTTTTTATTGCTGTTTATTCCCCAGCCCCGCTCTCTCCCTTTCCTGAAAAGGAGAAAGTATGGCTGTAATAAACAAGGTCTGACTCTCTTCTTCTGAAATCTTGTTTCCACTGAGAAGGCTTAGCTGTTCATTTCTGAGTATTCTTCATTTTGGATGTGTGTCTGACTTACATAACTCTAGTCGCATTCTGTCTCACCTCCGTTTATTTGGAGGAAACTAATATAAAAATGGTTGGAGGAGAAAATACCTTTAATCTGTCATCTACCAAAATTAAAATCTGTTAAAATTAATATTTGTTAGTAGGCAATTCATCAGCAAGCTCTCTTTAGGTGATGGTTGTGGTGGTTTGTTTTACTCAGAGAAAGTGGTGTGTGGGAAGCAGCCAGAAACAGCTGTAAGCCAAATGTGAGACTGAAAGGGAATCAAAGTGGTACAAATGGCTCACAGCACAGAACGTGTCCTCTGTAACTGCTGAAGCTCTTGCTTGGAAAAAAAATTATCCCTGTTTGCTCTGATACAAACTCATACATGAGACAAAAAAAGGCTTTGGCAGATCTCCTCTGGAATTTTTGATAATTCATTTAATTTTTCTGTGTGTCTGTTACATTATATCAGAAAGTGGGTAACCATTCTTCTCTACCGCTGTGGATGCTGAGTTATGAAATCACTGCTGTTTGTAAAACACAGGGAGATCCTTAATTGGAAGGATCAAACATTTCCTCAATTGGAAAAATCAAACATCTTGAATAAATAATTTTGTACTGGGCATTTTCTTCCTACTAAGTATGAAATGGTCTTAATGGCCTTGGATTTATAGCAAGCTTTAATCTGCTCCCAGGTGGCCACTAATCCTGGAGAAACATTCAATTTTTTCAACAATTGGTTGCTTTAGTAATGAATATTTCTGATGAGAGTATAGAAACTGATCACAATCTATATATAGCACAAAACACCTACTGGTCTACTTCAAGTGGTGATGTTATTGTTAGCATTCATAGTTTATAAAAGTTTTCTGCTTGCAGTCTATTTATTAACTTCTCTAATATCACAGTGGAAAACACATTGTTTGGATGAGAGCAAAGGAGGACTCTTGAAAGCTAACTGAATATGTGTTAAATCTGAGCAGGGGTGACAGACTTAGGGATGGCGTATGGTCCAGATCACTTCAAAGAGACAGCGTTACTCCAAACTTACCTGAGGTTTGTGCGAACAGGTTTGAGCCCTGTTTACTTTATTCATAGGGCTCCAAATTCATGAAGATTCCCAGATGTTTCTGTTGTTCATAACATGCCTGACTTATCTTTAAATAGGAAATTTGTCAAAGAATGATAGACCATATTGCTGGTTTTTGCCATTTTAGGGAGGAGATAAGGTGTAAATGATGTTGTCAGAAACGTGGTAGTGGTAATTGCCTACAATGAGTGCAGGCTTATTATTCACAACAAGCCAGTCTTTTTAGTGACAGCTGCCGTCAATACTCATTAAAAATATCAGACCTTTATACCTCTTCTAGAGCAAGGATTAAAAAAATTAAATGAGATAGATTTAATAATCCCCAAAAATGCCACATACTTAAATGCATCCACTTGCATAAACATTCGTTGCATTCACTGAAAGCCTTTGACTTCTGATTGTTCTGATGATATGCTGCTGTGCTAAGGCTTCTAAAATGAATTAAGTCCTACATTTGTAACTACTCTTATTGGAAAACACATGACTGCTATGAATGACTTCTACAGAATGTGTAACATTCCATAAGTATATCTAGTTTGCAGGTTAATCATAATGAGATTGCATAGGTTCAAATGATGTAATTTTTCAGCTTCCTTGAAAGTCAAGAATGCAACCCCTTGAATAGACTCAGATTATAAACACTATTCATATAACTTTATATATTGAATGTCTCTTTTGGTGCTCTGTTATTAAAATATTATGAAAAGTGAAAGAACTCTGATTAAATATGCCTGCATGGATAAATTTACATTAATGAGAGATTATTAATTATGAGTTAATACCCTGTTCAGAAAAAGCATTTTAGGTGGCATAATGAACAGGGTGTGATGATAATCCAGCAACAGTCCTCTGTTGAGAAAATCAAAAACCAGACACAAAGTGCTATTATGCATTTTGAAGCTATGCTGATAATAATCACAATTCTGAACTCCCACTCAGCTGTGCTCTCCTTGCACCACAAGATGTCAGTATGCAATCCAGGATGATTTTTAGCTTTTACATTTTTAAAAAAAGATTTTTAAAGCTAAACTCAGAAACAGTTTTATTTCTTTTTATGTGTTTTCAGGAAGAAAATAAAGCTCATAGGATAGCCTATATTGAATACTCATACTTTTTAAATAAATTAAAGGGTATAGGACTGCCAGAATCTTGAGAACAACCTCCTTCATTTAAACGATAGTGTATATAGATCCTGCCAGCAGTCCTTGTGAAAGTGCTGATGATCCGTAAGAAATCCAGGAGCGTGTTTATGGCAATTGTTCCTAAGTGCCATTTTTAAGGATATTATTCTGCTGTTCACTCTTCCTGCTCATCTCTCCACCAGGCAGCATGGCTTTGTCTCCCTACTATCACCAATACACATCCAACTAGGTGGAAGTAAAGCGTGTAAGAGTATTAAGCTGTCAAAGAATTGCACCAGTTCTAAAAAATAGCAGCAATTTCCTGTACTCCACGCTACAATTAAGCAATCATAATATGGCATCCTATAGATGCCAGCCCCAGAAAGAATCAGCTGAAAAGAAAATCACTGACAGTGGAGACCTCATTTTCTGTATTTCTGTTTTAGTGGAAAAATACATGTTTAAGTCTTTCTTTCTTTGATGTATTTCTTGGTAGGACTGTGATCCTTTACACTTTTGTCACTTTTTTTTTTCCCTGGGAGATTAGATAAGGACATGCTGTCTACACATATGCCTCTTTATGGCTGCTGCCTAAGTAATTAAAGTGCTGTAACTTCAAGATAAGGCTAACACCACAGCCAGAAAATATTCTCTGGGAAAGCCTTGTGCAAATGAATGCTTCATCTTACCTCACCTTGGTGGTGGAATGAGAAAGTCACACCTAAAATATGTTTTAAGTGACTCTGCATTCAAAATGTGTTTCTATCTTCTGACTTGAGGCTGACTAAGGTGCACAGCATGAAAATTTAAGCCAGTCAAAAGTATTTATTTACAAGCTAAAGATATACTATAGAATCCTGAGAGCAAGGACCCCTCTATTCAGTTATACATGTCTTTTGCTTAATTCAAACATCTAATGGAAAATTCTATGATAAGCCCTTTCTCTGATGCTAGACATCAGCAATATATCTACAGCAAAGGAAGCACAGAGCTTGACACTGAGGTCTTGGTGATTAGATCAGAGAAGAGATAAAGCTCAGCTGCTTCCTTTTAATTCTGTAATATTACATATACACCTAAGTTTTGTTTGGACCATGACTGACTACTCTTTCTCTCTCTTACCCCTTGATTTTTTTTTTTGGTGTTTTATACTGTTTTCTTTTGACTTTCGTGAGGTAAAATCTTGCCCATGGAACCTCTGAAATATTCTTGCTGGCATCCTCCTGGCACCATAGCCACAGTGTCCTGGACAGGCATGGGAATGTTCCCTCCCTCCCTTAGTCTAACTCATACTTGCTCCTGGCCTGACTGCACATTGCTATCGTGACTGTACAATATGGCCTGTCCCAGTGCACCCTTATTTCACTGTCCAGATTTTCCTAAATGCCATGTGTTGAGATAAAATAGCTCTGTGGTGCAGCTGGGGCACAGACTGTTCTGCCTAGCAGTGAGTCAGTCAGTTATGTCCAACTCCCCAGGCATGCAGCTGTACGGAATCATAGAATATCCTGAACTGGAAAGGACCCACAAGGATCATCAAATCCAGCTTCTGGCTCTGCACATGACAACCCCAAAAATCACACCATGTGCCAGAGACAGGGTGTGTGTGTAGGGCAGGGTGTCCTTGAGCAGGCCGTGGCCTTGCAGAGGTGCCACACTGGCTGAGGACAATGGCTGTGGCTGCTGGCAGCTGCCAGGCGAGCAGTGCTGTGCCAGGGCACAGGCAGTGAGGGAGCCAGGACCAGCATGGTAACTCCAGCTGGGTTCACTGGAGAGAAGGGAAGAGAAGTGTTTTCATGCAGGGCTTGAGGTGCTCCTTGGTCCTTGAGAAGAGGGGTGTTACATTATCTGCATGTGGTATGTATGGCCACATTTTCAGCTGCTGGGATGTTAGTCACTAGGCAGGGAAAGGGAAGAAGACACCCAGACGAAAGGAGGCAGCATCAACTTGTTTTTATTGACCTTTTTGGCTGAAAAGGGTGGTATTGAAATACTCAGTCTCTCAGTGTAGCTATCACAGCCGTGTCAGTTACCTCAGCACATGGCATCAACAGTGGTATTTTAAATGCTGTTTATTCCTTTTTAAGCCAGTATGCATTCTATTTCCCCCACTGCCTTGCAGTCCCCTGCTGACAGTGTTGCTTACCCTATCTCTGGAGGAGGTGACATTGAAAGACCAACTGATCCTTCCTGCAACACACAGAGTCAAGGAAGAGTGCCAGGACAGTAGGGCCACCAGGGATGGAGAAGGAAATTGGGGAATACTGTCAGTCTCTAACCTGGGACTTAGGTTATATTTGGACCCACTACAAAGGCTTGGTTCTGGAAAAGGCAACAACTTATAATTGCACTTACATCTGCAGAACAGATATTTGAGGAAAGAACAAAGATCAGGAGCCAGTAATGGCAGTGCCTGAATGTGGTGAGGGCACAGAGGAGGGCTACAGACCCAAGTACGGAGTGGGAATGTCTTTTTGGGCTTCCAGAATAGCATGTTGGGAACAATGCCTTTTCCTTGTGAGAAGGGAGAGGAGCTCTGTACCCTCTTTCTGTAAGTCTTCCTCCTGTTTATGCAGGTTGTAATGAGACTGGAGAGAAGGACACACATCTTACTTCAAATGAGAGAGGTTGGGACGTAGTTCATTCATGGTTGCTGTCAGGCACCCCTGGTAGAACCCTCACACCCACCAGCAAGGGATGATCTCTGTGCACCACTCTGCTGGTGAGGCAGGAACTGATGCTTACTAGAGCTACTTTTCATGCTGGCGCCAAGGACAAACAGTGTGAATAGTTCTGAGCTGCTGAAAATTGCACTTGATTTGACAGGATGAGAAGGTGCAGTTGAATGCACATCTCTGTTGATTTATCAGTGGCTTGCACAATAGCAGCACCTCTGTACATAGATCCATGACTCCAGGAATGTATATGAGAGTGCAAAACCAAAAGGACTTCCTGCAGACAGCAAATGAAACTACTCTTGGTGGCTCCTGATGGCCTCTTGAGACTGAAACAGGAGAGATTGTTGTCTCTACACCTAATCACAGCAAGTATGGGTCCCTTCCAGAACACATTCAAAAACATCCTGATTTCTTTTGGGGACAGAAGTTCTCTGGACGTGATAAACTGAACGGCATGTAGCCTCACAGACTTCTGTGAGAAAAACAGGTACAGGGAGCTAAATTTCTGTTCACTCTGAAGGAGTGGAATAGAGAAATGGCACAAATGGTCCAGCAAGCAAAAAAAAAAAAAAAAATACAGACCAAGAGATGAAAATGGGAGTAAAATCAGAATCTAGAAGCTAGTATACTGCCTCTCTGGACCTGGAGGCTTTGCATCTAGAATTTAGGCATCTGCTGCTGGTCAGCATTCTGTCTGGACAGCAGCATAGTTCACTACTGAGTGCTTGGAGTACATGCCCAGACTAACCACTGCAGGGGTCAAGCCTCAGCTATGGCAGGCTTCAGCCATGTGGTTGTCCTCTTAGAGAACCTGAGGGTGGCTGAGGTGTCTCTTTTTATGGAATGTAAGCTGTGATGCCTCACATGAGGGGGCTAACTGTTAGACAGCAACAAGATACAGATGTATTTTTAACCTAGTAAGTTTTCTGTGGAGCCTCTTGGTTCTTCCCTTAAACCTTGCAAGTCAGCATCTCTTTGCAATGTTGGCAGAGAACAAAATGGTGGTAAGCACAGTCTTTTCACTAAGATATTATTTTAGATATATTTCTGACCTAAGGTTGCTCCAGGCAATGAAGAGTAGGGAAATATCGAGGTCTGTTAGGCCTGCAGTGAAGAAAAGGATGGTGAACATCAGACCACTTTTGGAGTGGCCTTTCAGAGCCACCTAAGGGAACAGCACAGCCAAAGTTAATAGGACCTGCTTCTAGTGTATAGTGCTAATTATGATGAAAATTGGCATAATTGGGCCCATTCAGTGGTAGGACTCTCACATGGAAGTCGTTTTACTGTGCGTATGACGAAACTGCAAACTACTGATCGGAGAAGGTTAGACAGAGAAAAAACAAAGGTTTTAATATGGTGAAATTATACTAATGGGAAGTTCTCAGCCTTGAAGAGGGTTAGGATTTTTAATATGACCATTTAAAAGAATAATACTGCTCTCAGCCAACCTTTCTATTCAGAATGAATTATTTTGCTGGCACCTGATTGACAAAGATGTTTTTTGGTATCAGACACAACACACAGTACACAAGGAGACATATTTTCTCACTGGAGAGCAACAGATTATTGCCTGCACTGCTGTTTTTTAACATCACAACCTAAATGGCTTTTATGTTCTGAAAAGAAAAAGCAGGGAGGAGAAAGAAAAGCCTTTGAAGAAAAAAATAATTTTCCAGTAACCCCCATTAACTGTAGAGGTCATTGAGGCAAAATGAATGGGACTAGAAATCCACTAAAAGCTACAGTACAAGGTACATTGAGACTGACAAGCCTTTCACCAAGTAGTTACAAATGGGACTAATTGTTTAAACTTGTTAGCCATTGCCAGAGCCTCTGATCCTTGAGTCAGCTATGGAGGCTATGGCAGAAATCAATAAGGCATTGCTCACAGTGAACTGCTAGACCATATAGATTGCCTGAAGGGAATTGCTCAGTTCCCTCTTGTCTGGAAACCAAAAGCAGGCAGCTGAATCTCCAGAAAAACTGAGAACACCAGCCTGGGGCAATTAAGTCTTTTGCTGCTTAGGGCAACAATGAGGATAAGCGGGGAGAGTAGAAATCTGGCACAAGAGATAACGGGCTGGACTTCCATGCTGTGCTGAAGCTTGTGGTGGATGTACAAACATCATCTGCATTAAGAAGCGAATGACCTGAGGCTGGCACTTCTGTCTTGGAAGTAACAAAAAGCTTGGCAGTACCATCACTGCTATGAAGAGTGTGACAGCAAACTACATATAAACGACAGCTGCTATGGAAAGAAGACATCCCCTAAGGCAAAATTCTGAATTGCTGGAGAAATTCCTTCCCTTTGGCACATTTTGAAAGGTTCCTGTTATATTGATCAACTGGTTTCAGGTGGAGAACTACAAGGTTTCAATTAAATGAAGCATGTTTTTGTAACAATTTTAGGCAAGGTGCAAACTGAGAAAGAGAAATGTTGGTACTTGCATGCCAACAGACTTTGAAAGACAGAGAGGTGCCATTGCTAGACCTGGTGGTCGCCTTGCCATCAGAGCCAGTTGTAGCCTCCATTTCTGTCCACTGTTGCACAAAACACTGGTATGCGTTCCACACCTCTGACTAAGTTTTGAAAAGGCATCTCTTGTCTCTTAAGACACTGTGGTCTCTTGACTGTCCTTTAGCTTATGTTCTCTCTCTTCCAGAATTTTAATAATGCAGTGCTACATGGCAGCTGGATAACCAACAATCGGTGTTATTCTCCAAGACTACTCACACTCTTTCACCTCTCTGATGTCTGTCCAAGACAACTGAAAATTATTCACATAATTTGTTTCAGTCTTTAGTCTAACTATTTTTGGGGGAAGACCAGTTCCAGAATAGTCAATAGCTTCGCAGCCAAAGAACTTCACTGTTTAAAGGAAAATTGAAAATTAAGTTGCTTTTCTGATTCAGAAAGTGTATGGATGAACACTTGCTATGCCAGATCCAGGCTCAAGTTTTAATAGGGTTGTTATCTATTCTGAAGAAGGTGTGCATATGTGCTTGTGTGCTGATTCATCTTTCTTTTTTCTTTCTTTTTTTCCTTCTTTCCTTCTCTCTCTTTCTCTCTCTTTCCCTGTTTCCTTCCCCCTTTCTCCCCTTCTCCCTCTCTTTCTCTCTCTTTCTCCTCTTCTCTCTCTCTCTCTTTCTCTCTTACCTTTCTTGTTTTCCTCCACAGTTGTGTTTTCATACACAGTGGTGTAAAAAAATCAGAAAACTTTTGTGAGTTAAAGAAAGTCTTGTAGAGGGATAGCCCCAGTGACACCTTTCCTGCTGGAAAATGTTCAAATGGAGCAAAGGCAAAAAATGTCAAGGTTGTGAATTTATTGCTGTCACTGTTTTCATCTCTCTCTCATACAGTGTGCATTTTGCCCATGTTCTCACTGCTCTGAAAATGACTATTGTTATAGTTGCTTGATTGCTTATAGAGAAAAAGAAGATGACAGCCTGTTAGAGGTCACTAAGGATCTTTTTCTGAAAAAGGCTTCCTAAATGATACAGTAAAAAGCATCTGATGTGGTTAGAGAATGATGAAGAAAGTAAGTTTCAGTCAGATACTGTGCCTTGTTTTAGTTCTTAATAGGCTGTGTAGGACAAAACTAAGTTTTTCAAATTCCTTATCAGACTGGGGATAACATTCTAGCAAACCTACGTGCACCTGAAGAAAAACAGCAAAGTCAGCACAGGTAAGCTGAGAATCATTATCATACATGATTTACAAGGAATTTCCTTAGTGGATGAAGGCCAGAGCAAACTAAGTGGCATTATTGTTACACAGGAATGTGACAAGGAGGTTATTTCAGATGTAATTGCTAATGACCAATCAATGTAATAGGATATTGGTGGCAATGTACATGACTGAAGGGTTCTGCAGTAAGAAGTGGGCTGATTGTGCTAAACCCTATCCAGCAGTTTTTTGTGACAGATCGTGGTATGACCATGCTTCAAGAAATAGACAGGGTCCAGAAAGAGAAAGTTTTATGAAAGAAATTTTAGTTGTTTGGTCATTTTTTTCTTTCATTTGTTCTTGGACAGATTTACTCTAGAGGAAGGAGTACAATTATACAATGCTATCGCAGGTTATTAGCTCTAAATAAAACTTCTCGTTTATCTAGCTTTACATGGCTTCCAATTTCTGCAACACATCTATCCAATCTTATCATAAATTGCTGGCAAGCATATGCAAGTTGATAGTGGAAAGTCCTTCAAATTCAGGAAAGCTTCCCAATGAGGTCAAGTCAGTCATAAGTGCTTTGGTGCAGAAGCAGTTGATGGCAAACACTAGCTAAATCTATAGAAGAGAAATCAATTCATTTCACTTACAAACCATATGCCTCCTGCTTTCTTTTGCATAACCACAGTAAGGGCGCAGAAGCAGGGATATCAATAAAACCATTAAGCAGTAATTTTTCTCTCTGTGATTCAACATCAGTTTGACTGAATACCTAACACAGCTTTTTCAATACTGGAGAATCCTTTCCGTGAATGTGTTTTTCCATAACTCTCTTAACTTCCTAACTTTTGAAATTGTGCAGCAAGCATAACATGAAACCTCAAAACAATCTATCTGCATTTATTCCGCTTCTTCATGGTGACTGACCATTCCATCAAGTTGCTCTGACTGCCTGGTTCTCCCTGCTGCTACACTGACCCATATAAGGGCTTGCTTTCTCTTGCCTTACACCATTAATTAATTTTGAAAGATTATGGGTGACTCTCCCTTGAGCTTCCTCTGACCTTTTGTCATAAGCTTTGACTGAAGCCTTCTTCAGACAATACTTTGTACTCTCTGTGTGTATGTCATGTGTCAGAGTTCTGACTGAGAACTCCTGGTTAACTGTCCAGAAAGGTAGGTGTGAGTGGTAGTGTTAGAGGAGATGTTTAATTCTGCTTCTTGCCATGGAGAGAAGGCTAAGTTACAGATAGAATATGAGTGCTTTCAAGAGTAAATTTGCTGGAGAAGACACAGAGTTATGAATTAAGTTCCCATTATGACTGTTCCTCACTGTGGGGAAGTTTGGTGATTATGTGTTTTCTGAAGATAGCAGTGCTAGATTCATTCTTACAGAGCAGTCTACGCCCCTACCTTTGTAACTCTACCTTGATACATTGTGGCTGTGGAAAATTTTTAATTGAGGATGAAAAAACAGCTCTGAAAGTAGCCTGGGGCTTATGGAATTGGAGACTTAAAATTATCAATAGAACTCCAAGTCTGCGCCTTCACATAGAGAAAGATTTTTAATTCTTTTAGTCTGACGTCTCCAAGTGACCCAAGTCCCTTGATTCTGCTTAGCATGAAGCTGTTGTGTTTTCAATCAGATAGAGTTTTAAAGAGTGCTGCTGTTTCAGCTGTGCTTATCAAACAAGGACATAATGAATTTGTGTATTCATACTGTGTTATCTGAGAGCAAGCACAACATTTTAGCCAACCGTAGAGAGAAAGAGAATGTATTTCATGAGAAGGGCAGGATATAGACCCAGCTGATGATAAATTGAAGTATTGTCCCCAATACAGTCTAGAAGAACAACAGTGTGTGCTGTGGAATAATACAAGGGATTGATAGCAAGGCATCAAGACCTGTTGTCAAAGAAAACAAACTCTTCTTGTTGATGTATTGCCACACAGGTGCACAGCAGTGTGCTCTGGAGTCAGGGTATACCTGGCACTACTTAAGAAGATCCAGCAGTGCATTCAAGCAGGAGAGGTGGTGGTTCCACCTTTTGTAATAGCTGGGATGAATAGGTCAGAACAGAAAACTATTGCTGGCTGAGGTAATTTCAAATTTAGTGACTTCCAGACATATAATTCAGGATAAAAAACAGCTAAAAAATGTACAGTTTTTATAGCAAATCCATGAATGACTAAATTCCAAACTTTGCAACAATACAGTAATTTCTCATGACAGACTTGCACTTTGTCTCTTATAGAACAGTGATAAAAAAATCATGCCCCGCTTCTACGGCTCATCATAAAGAAAATGCTCAAGGGTTTGTTTTAAAGGTACTTGTTCAGACTTATTCATGGTTTAATGCATTGTGACCTAGTTAATTCCTCTTAGTTAAAAGAGTTAGGAGTTTCACACATTTGCAAAGGAGTTCTCCTAGTATCAGTACAATATAAAGAGACCTTAAACCTGCGAAGATTCACCTTTTTCAGGTTTCTTGGTACAGTTTTAGAAGGGTGAAGGCATCTTTTTATGAATCGGATTCAAGCCTCCATGTCTCAGAATGTCCTTGGAGTATATCCCATCTTTTTACTAATGGATAAACATCAAATAAAGATGCTATGGACGTAGTTACATTTTATTCTCCAAACCCCATGTTTCATTGCAGAAATATTTCAGCCTATATTATATAATTTGATTTAACAGCAGAATCTTAGAGACCAGTTCTTTCTCTTTGGTCTCTCTGCCTCTAGGATAAGAACTGTTAGGGAGGTGTGGTTTTGTTTGTTCATTTGTTTTGTTACAATGCATTCAGCTTTACACTTATGTGGAAGAAGGCAGATTAAATGTCTTTTTCCCTTAGGCTTGAAAACACGGAAATTTGGGATGGCCTTTAGCCATTATGCAAGTTTGTTTAACAGCTGAGGCTGTCCCTGAAAAATTTGTTTCAGGGTGGTTACTGGTAGACTTATGTTTACCCAGTTACTTCTTAGCATCAGACTAGCAGAATGTTCAATGGTTTGGACACCAGTATCTCATCTATGGGTTAAAGTATAATAAAGAAGTATTCAGCTGTAAGTCTAAAACCTTGTGTAGAGTTTGTGCCTAATTTCACTCAATTTTTAAAAGTCCAATGAAAGATTAAGATGTTCTTAGAAATATGGGAAATTTCTGCTGGTTGATTTTTATCTGCTCTTTATCATACAAGTCAGTAATCAGAGTGTACATTTGGTAAGAACAGTATGTTTGTTTTCAAAGTTATCTGAAAGGGAAACGGCTTAGAGCATGGTCAATGGGAATTCTTTCAGTCATGGCTAATCAGTCTAATCCTATGTTATGAAATTTGGAAGACTTGGATGGGTTAAGTTCATCCCAGACTGCAAAGTTTTGTGAAAACAACAAGTGATTGGCAGCAGCTTCATGAAAAAAGATGGGGAGAATATATTACTGCACTACTTGGTTGTTGGCAAGCTAATATATAGGCAGATTGATGCAAACACATTGATTGCTTAAACTTATTTTGATGAAACTGGCCAAAGAGTTCCAGCACTGTGTTCAGTTCAGCAGCTTGAAAAATACAAAATAGGCATCTTGATATAATCCTGGTTCCTATGTTATTATTTTGATCTTCATTTTTTAAATGCAATGCTTGTAGTTATCCTATTCCATTCCTGTTTGGATCTCCTTGAATTACTCCTCTTTTCTGGTTCAACCTTTTCTAAGGGGCACTTGGAAGCACATACTTCTTAACAAATCTGCGTTTTCCTTTCCAGGAAGGTATTTCTTGTCAGTGTGGCTGATACCTGGTTAGCATGTCGTGAAGAACTGCGAAATTTCAAATGTTGTGTTAAGATTTATGCAAAGGGTTGATGCCAACACTGAACATCTATGTATAACTACTTTGCAGAATGGAATATAATAATGCTTGTGTTTAATAACTTTTTTTTTAACTAAATGGGTAATTTAGTATGCAAGTGCAAATAAAACTGAGAAACTGGATGAGGAGATGCCTTTCAAGTTCCATGAAAGGACTTGAAAGTCCAAGTTTCCAGGTCACTGTCATATGCACTGAAACTAAGAAAAGACATATCAATACAAAGTACATAAAACAAATTTTGTGTGATTTTTTCTTTTTTTTTGCTGTGGTGTGACCTGATATGTGAAACTAAAGTGGGATGGCAAGACAGTTTGCACTGAAACACACAGCTGTGGACAGCCCAGAATTAAACAGAGAAAGAAGCTGTGTTATTTCCATCATATTATGGTTTGCAGCTCCTGTCCTGTCCTGTCCTGTCCTGTCCTGTCCTGTCCTGTCCTGTCCTGTCCTCTCCTCTCCTCTCCTCTCCTCTCCTCTCCTGTCCTGTCCTCTCCTCCTCTCCTCTCCTGTCCTGTCCTCTCCTCTCCCTTCATTATTGCATAGCCATAATGAAATCACATGATACATTCAGGAACTCAGTGTTGAGTTTGACAATGTTTGGCAAATCAGTCTATTACCCTGTGTGTTCTTGTCACTAACCCAAAAAGATGAGCTGGGTTAGTGAGAAGTCTTGTCCTGGAATTAAAACCAAGAATGTATGGCACTAATTATATCAGAATGCTATACCAACATGCTTAATTCTCACTCTGTGGTATTTCTAAGAAAATGACCTTGAAAACATGCTCTCAATTCAGTGTGAGGGTGAATCCCATATCTCCTCAGTTTTTAAGGAAGGCTCTGACCGTAGACACATAAATTCAGGTCAGATAAAAAAACCTCCTTTTAATGTATGGACACAGAGCATCCAAGATTTTGAAGGATGTAATTCCTGCCAAATTCCTTTCAGAATGTGGAACACACTATATGCTCAACAAAATATTGAAAGTAAATAAAGGTGGCCATATTATATTGGATCAGCATGTTGCCTTTCCATGAGTCAGCTTAAAATTTTGCTTTTGTATGATGTTCCAATTTAAAGAATGACGGAAATATCAGGTATTTCTATTTGCAATAGATTTCTGGGATTTGCATTTGCATTTCTTCCAGTGTTAGTGTAGATTAAATGTACCTGGAGCAACATCCTATGGAAGGGTTAAAATTACTTTGGAATTAATTGGTGGGGTGTGGATTGATTTTTGTTCGCCATATATATCTTTATTTCAAGTCTAGAGTTCCTACAATATTCAATTATTTTTCTCTACAGCTTTAAATGGAGTGCAGCATCTATTAAGTTTAATTAGTTTCCCTGGAGGCTTGCAGGGTAGTGGTACAGTTACTAAAGGAGAGTAGCTTCTAATTGAGGGTAGCTTCTAAACAAAGATACATGTAGTTGAATACATCCACTTTCAGGGCTGAGTTAGTTCAGTGAGCCATTGCCTCATGTTCGGAGATGGATGTGCTGTGGGGTTAATTGACTTGAAGGGTGCCGAGTTAACTTTGAGTTTGTGTGACTCACAATTCCAGTGAGTTAACAACTTTACCATTAACTTGCAATGGAGAAACTGAGGTACAAGTCAAAGATCTGACCGCTTGAGGTTTTTTTGAAAATGCACATCAGGCATTAAAAAACTTGCACAGCTGCATTCAAGTTCAACTACTCAGTGGTTTTGAAATTAACACCTTGGCCTTTGAAATATTTGAACTACCTTTCAAATTTTCTAAGCAGAATGGATCCCGAATAGAGAATCAGTCACTTGCCATATTTCAGATCTGAACTGCACAGGTGGCTTTGACTTGGTCCCAACAACTTGGTCTCAACAACTCCATGCAATGCTAGACTTGGGGAAGAGTGGCTGGAAAGTTAACCAGCTGATAAGGATCTGATGTGTTTGCCAGAGAGATGAACATGAGCCAGCAGTGTGCCCAGCTGGCCTAGAAGACGAATGACATCGTGGCCAGTATCAGCAATAGTGTGGCCAGCAGGACTAGGGAAGGGTTTATGTGCCTGTACTTAGCACTGGTAAGGCCACACCTCAAATCCCGGGTGCAGTTTTGGGCCTGTCACTCAGTGCAGGACAGACATTGAGGTGCT
>VXBT01002702.1:0-20926 GCA_013400235.1 Oriolus oriolus
CCCAGCCTGTGCTGGTGCCTGGGACTGTGCTGACCCAGGCCCTGCTGAGCTCCATGAGGTCCCCACAGTCCAACCCCTCTACCGTGGTCTCCACTTGGACACGGACCCATTGACCCCAAGTCCCCATGTGAGAGCACCCAGCCCATCCCTCACCCACCAAGGGGTTCATCCACCAAACCCATGGCTCTCCAACTCAGAGACAAGGACATCATGTCAGACGGTCTCAGATGCTTTGCATGAGTCCAGGCAGATGCCACGAGCTGCACATCTGCCAGCTGCTTATCCATTAAGCTTCTGTATTTACTCCACATTTAGTATTAGTTCATCATTTGGTCTTTTCCTTCTACAAAATTAGTTGGGCTAGATTATTGTCCATGAAGTCTTATGTGGAATGCATGACTAAACTGTAAGGCAGCTGAATACTATTAATTAATGGCTAGTTTTAAAATAAAACCTCATTGGTACCTTGTACAGTACTGTGTCTTGGTTTAAACCCCAGGAGTTCAACACATCATAGAAGATTTTAGTGGGAAATAAACACCCATCCAGCTTTGCCAACCTTGTATCTTCCCCCTGTCAAACAGCCTTCCAGTCTGTACAGGCAAGACTCCCTTTCCTCAGGAAGCTGTACTAATAATTTTCCAAAAATATTAGCAGGGGATCCATAGCAACTGTTGATATGACTCAAAACCATTAATAGCAATCCTAGCAACCTTCTGCTAAGAAATACTGTATACAGCCTCCCCCACTCAGCAAAATCCCACAATATGGCAAGAAAGATTTGTATGTCTAAGAATAGCTACCTACACATATTTTTCAAAATGACTGAGCCGTAATGATTTAAATCCTCCCTATCACATTTTCAGCAAGATGTGCCTCTACAACACTGTATCAGTGTGTTCTGTTCAGAGTTTTGACTCTTTCTCCTTTTTTAAATCACACTATTAACACCCCTGACATTTCAGAAATAATGTTTATTGATTTCTCTGTTAACACTGCTATAAATTAAGTGATGTAATGGACAGGATTATTGAGGCACTATAAAGATTGTGTCCTCCAGATTCTTAACTCCTGGTTGAAAAAGACTCTGGATTAACTCAGAAATAGGTGCAGTTCTGTGCTGTGATTTGGGTAGTTTAGGTTTGGTTGACTACTTCTTATATGACAGAAAGGACATATTAAAACTACCTGCTAAGTATCAAAGGACAGAAGAAAAACACCTCATTTAGATGAAACTGAGAAATGAATGGTTGACAAAAAACAGATGCAAAATTCCTGGTCAATTACAATTATTCAGACAGTTACGACACAGTCAGTATCAGAATGGTCTGAGTTACTTTTTCTGCAGCAAGAATAAATTGCTGAACAAGTAAAATGCTGATTTATTGTTGGCAAAGCCAGAACCAAGGTGTCACACAGGAAATCTGTTCCCTGCCATGGCTGGGAGCACTTTTGTAGCAGAAGGAATTGCATCTGAACAGTGCTGCTTAAAAAGGAGGGGAGGGATGTACAGACACATGTGCTTCACAGCTTCCAGAGTCCTTCGGAATCCTGACTTACAGATCAATTTTTTTAGACTGTTTCTGCAGGATCTTCAAGTCACCAAGTTTTGTTCTTGTTTTATGGGGTAGTTTTTCAACCCTTGAGCCTCCTGTAACAATGCAATTCGATTTCTACCCTTGGATGTTTGATTGTACATTCCATCATCACCAAGCATTGATTAAGCCTCAGCACATACACTTGATTGTGTTTACGACTTTGTTTCCTCAGGGGAAGGTCAGGCTTTATGACAACATCACTCTGTTAAAAACAAAATTGTTAGTGATGCTACTGGCTGTGATCAGCTTCACTCATCAACTTATAAAATTCTCTTGCTAGTTTGCTTCCACACAGACAAAAATTAATGGAAGGCATGGATTAGCACAAGTAACAGGGATCAAAAACGGACTGGGGCACCTATGTTCATAGAATTAATTACATTAATACTCAGCTTCATCATAGTCTTAGAAACACATTTGTCAGAGTGTCGTCTCTCCCCCTGTTGAAGCCCTTCTGCTTTGTCTACACTTTTATAATATCCATCAGGGAAAAAAATTACGAAGAATCAGTAGTGTCTTTACCCATTCTCTTTTCCAATCCCTTATTCCACTGCTGTTAAATTTCAGAAGGTACCTGAGAAATTAATGGGTCTCAGTTTTCCTCCTGATAGGTGACTGCACCCATCAATCCAGCACCATTCCACACTCTGTGGAAAACAACTGGAGGTGAAGGCTACACCAGTGCCCTGGGTCCTGATGAAGGCACTTCAAGACACGTGTGGAGCCCTCAACCACACCAGGATGAAAATTCACACCCTGACAATGCCTATCCCACACCCATCCTGACAAAAAAAGGCTTTCAGTCTGGTATTTCCAGCTCCACAGCGAGGACCCAACCAAGGCCACACAGTCTGAAGTTCTGGCTATAACCACAGAGTCACTTTTGGCTGCTCCACATCTCCCACTCACCTCCAGAGAGATTTCCAAAATGATAAAAGGTCAAATGCAGCCTCTACAGAGTAACTCAGTATTAGCAATCAGGTTTTTTTTTTAATTCCTGGTTCTTACACCATGCACTACCATGTGAAAAAATACGTTAACCTTAATATTTGGGAAGATTTCTCCCCATTTGTCTAATTTCTGTTCTTCATGCTGTATTCTTTTTTTTTTTTTTTTACCCTTTTTCCTGTTCTTGCAGAGTTTTTCCCTCTCAATTTACCTCACCATTTAGCATTTGACCACGGCACTTTTGGGCTGCTGACTTCTTACACCTGCTATTTATTACATGCATTACACACAGAAGGACCACTAAGTTTGACCTGTTTAGACAACACCACTGTTTATTTGTCTATAACCAATATCCTACAAATAACTAATATAAATATTACACGTCATACATATACTACATGTTTATATGATATTTAAATTACTAATATAAATAACTAATGCTAAAAGGCACCCACCAAGTTACAATTCAGGAGATGGGGCTGCAATATCTGTAATTCCACTTCCGAATCCTCCTAAAAAGAAGCTGAAAATCACAGTTGGCAACGTTTCTGGAAGGCAGCAGTAATCCATAAATACTCCTTAATTTTCCTGTCATTGCAGAATTAAGCCACTTCCAGCTCACACAGATCTTACCAGGTGTGCTAAATTGATGTCATTATAAGTCATCAGGAAATACCCACAGAGACCTGTAGCAACATTTGGAAGTTTTGTTAAACAGCTGTGTGTTCTAATTGATTTCTATTATTTAAAACAGCTACAGCAAGTTATCGCCGGATGTAGAGAAGGGATGACTGAAGACCCCAGGGAGATTTAACTCAGAAGAAAGCCAATCAGAGGAACTTCATTTGAGCATTTTAAGATTATTACTAGAGGAAGTGCAATTAAATCATCACCATTTATCAATTATCATTATAAAATACCATGCAACCTTATCATGTTAATTTATTTATGAGAAGGTAACTAGTTGACTTCTGCTTTTTGCAGTAATCTAGTCAGGAAAAATATTTCAAGACACTCTCCCTGGAAATGAGCATAACTTTCCACTGTCATCAAAAGTAACTATGGAAGACCAAATTTCACCTGAAATTTGCAAATGTCAAATATCTCCACTCTTTGGAGCTTGTCTCAGTTCCTGAGATATATTTTATTATAGATGTATTCTACCACAGAGAGCATACACCAAAATATAGCTGTGTCAGAAATGTGCACAGGCCTGGCACCCACGTTTCATAAAATACATGGGACAAAAGTCCCAAAATTTCAGTAAGCCTTTCTTTTCCTGGTCTGCCAATCACAGTGCAAATCAGCCCTAGTTAAAAGTTAAGTAACATGCGTGCACCCCTGGCAAGCTCAGTTTTTCTTCCCTTGGAGTGCTTGTAGCATTTAAAATTTGTATCTCTTTTGGATTAAAATCCTAAACCTTTTTACTCTGCTGCTCATGTGTACTGAGTGCTCGAGCCTGATTTGACGAGTTTGCCCAGTGACTTGCATTATAGGAGCTGTGTCCCTGCAGGCAAAGCCTAACCCACATAACAAAATGGGTCAGCAGAAAAGAAGGGAGGCAAGACAAAACTCTGTATTTCAATTCAGAACCCTGATTCCAGGGTGAAAAGCAGTCTTTTTCTTGTAGATCTGACTCTTGCTTTGATCTGAGGCTTGCAGGCTAGTTTTTGTTATCTTCTTTAGCCTCCTTATTTAACAGAAAGTCACACTTTGCAGCTGGTAACTTTGCTAATTTCTCCAAAATGTTCTTCCTGTGTTTGTCACTGGACTCACAGTTGGCTGTACCACCTCTGGAGAGTATCTCAGAATCAGATTCACTGAATCAGAATCACTCCACACACTTGGCCACCCAAATCCTTGTTTTCGCAGGAATTTGTGTGTATGTACCCCACACACACCTCCAGTTATTAGATGCAGGACAGTTTTTACCTTACTGTCCCTTAAGAGGCAAAAATAATCCCTGTGTGGGAGTGACCTGGTTTCTCTTTCAGCTTCCACAACTGTGATTTCACACATTCCAAACATCCCGTTTATGCTTTATTCTCAGTAGTGCCACGTTACTACATTATGTTATTAAAACCTAATTTCCTCATCTTCATTCACAGATGAGCCAGGTAATTAATGCTTCACGTGAGAAGTGTGCATTACAAGAACCTGCCAGCTCACAACTGGAATTCAGACACGCACAGCAATCACCAGAACACCCATGGCTTGGTAGGTCCTCAGGAAGCTGTTATAAGATAAATAATAGGCTGTGGCTGCAAAAACAAGAACGCTGCTCGTGTTCCCATGGCTGAGCACCATCTACAAACAGGCATCCTGTAATTAAACTGTGTTATGTGAATTAAGGGAGCACCTGTAGGACGCGGTGGATGTTACATCCTTGTCGTGCCACCATGGCGAGAGACCTGAGAGCCTGGAAACAGCTAAAATCAAAAAATCAGGGAAGGGAAGGGGAGGGAGAGAGGACACATTGGTATCTTGGTCTGATGGGAAAAAACCTCACACCTGGGGAGTCTCAGTTCTTTGTCAGATTTGCACGTGAGACCTGGAGCAAAGGGAAGACACCAGAGCACACAGCCCAGCTCTGAGCCACGTGTCACTACCAGACAGCACCAACTCGTTTTTTGCTGAGAGACCAATTTTCCCTCACTCAATCCTGAGGCTTCTGGATTGCAAGTCTATCTGAAACTGAAAATTACACACCATCCTTTTTGGTAATTTGATTACCAGACAATCTGTGAAATGTTACACTGGTATGTTTTACTTACATAAATAAGTCTGCTTTTGTATTTACCCAAATTCACAATTGCTCAGAAACTGCCTGAATTTTTGAGGATTAGCTTTGTAAAAGTATTTTAAATGTGAGATACTGTCAAAGCAGGCCTTAAATGGTGAACATTTATACATCTTTCAAAATCCAAGACTGAAACAATTGCTGGTAAACGGCTCAGCATGACATGAGGTAGACATATTCATTTTTTTTTAATTTTAATTTTTTTTCCTTGTGTCCAAGAGAGGAATAAGGCCCGTGAGGATTGAGAAATATATTGCATTCCCCAGTTTCATGAAGGACCAGAGGATTCTCACCTGCTGTGTAATCGTGTCCCAGGGCCCCTCCTGCAGACGAGCCTGGTAGGATGCATGAACACTCCCCCAGATTTCATCCAGAGTTAACGGCCTTCCATCTGTGAGGGGGCAGAAACAACCACCTTCAGCCAAAGCTCGTAAGCATGCTGTACCTTTAATACAGAATAGCCAAATTAATACTGAAAATTGTTCAAATCCTGACTGAAGGTGCACACAGAACTGCCCCAAATTCCCTGTTCAGTTTTCTTCTCTGCCACCTGAGAGTAACAACTCACTGTTCTGATTGTAAGGTGTGAAGTGTAACTAGTTTTGTAAAACAAAGTTTGGATAAGATGGATTTAAAACCACAAAATAACATCATAAGGAGTCACTTTGTGTAAATACATGCAATTCATAGTGAGAGAGCGGAGAAAATCTAAGGAACAAAAGTCTGCAGATAAAAGTTTACTGCATTTTGCTCTGCCCATAATGTTTTCTAGAGCTGCACTTACATAGCATTGTTGCATCAGGTTTTTAGCTGGGACACAAAAGTTATGCCAAGATATTAGTGTAAACCACTTAGAAAATAAGCATGTCTATTTTTAATGAGTATCTGTTTATGGCAAACAGAGTATTTCGATACACTTTCAGTAAGTAGCTTCATCTTGGCATTTGTCAGGTGTCAGAAACCATCATCCTCCGATAATTAGTTTTATTCTACTGACATTTGCATGTCTGTAAAATGAAAAAGATTTATTCACACAATTAACATTTGAATGCCACGTTAAGATACAAGTTCAAACCAGCTGCCTACAGCCTCTGTTTTATTTTCTGCACTTATTTATAAAAAAGCACAAAGTTCTGAACTTACATAAGCACCATATAGCAGAATCATATGGCAAATAGAGTGTCTGAGGGGGTAACAGCATATTAATCACCTGCTCCATGCTATCCTCATGAAGGTGAGACTTGTTAGACCATCACATCCACTGTCTACCAGAGCTGTGCTGGAGACAGTCTAACATTTACAAAGAAATTTGCTACAACAGCATCAATTTACTTTAGAAAGACGTAGTTACATTCAGATCACCAGTGTGCAGGTGACATGAAATCCCATGCATACCTGCAATTTTGTTCTCAACAGAGAAAGTCCAGGTGTAAAAGCTACAGTAAGTAACACACGTTCTAGTCCAACATCTGATTTGCCACTCTAGACTGTGCTTCGTACATCTTTCTCTGAGAATTTCCATAGTAATACTTGAGCAGATTCATGTACACATGGGATGGATTACTCTGACTCTCTTAATCCCATTTATATTGAAGTATTAGCCACGTTATAGTTTAAAACAAGCTTTGTCTTTACCTCGTGGTGAATTCATTCTATTCACGAGCCCCCAGATTTGCTCTAAACACAGATGTATATTCTTTGGGCACTCTTACCCCCTTTTTCCAGCACTCTCATATGTCTAGCAGCCCTGTTACACATTCTTGCAACCCACTGAGACCTCAAACATCCAGCTGGTCTGACAGAGCAGTCACTAATTGTTGCTGCTGGCAACAAGGGCCCACTGTGGCACCTGCTGAGCCAAGCAGCCTCTTGCCTTCGTGCCTCTTTTTTCCCTGGGATGGAGCTGAACTGGGAAGTTAAGCCAGAAAGAGAAGGAAACAACAAGAAGGAAACAAGCCAAGTGAAGGGGCAGGAGAGGACGGTGAAGGCTCCAGATTCACCCATAAATGCATTTATTTACTCACCATCCACCCACAAGGACACAGCTTGCCGTGTGTCCCAAGGCTTATCCCAAGCCCAGCTGGGATAGTTTTATTATTTAAACTGTTTAGACTACAACACACTTTTCTGAGAAAACCCTAACTGGACAGTCAAGAATCTTAACTCAGTCATGTTACCACAAATAAGAAATAGTTAAAAGGCAGAAGGTTGAGTGCCCTCTCACAGCAGCCAGGTGAGGCTGTCAGACCACACAGGAGCACACCTTAATTTCTGCAAAGAGCAGAAATCCCTTAGGCAGAGGAAATTCCACATTTATTTGCAGAGAAAATTTTCAGGCTTCCCAAGTTGCTGTGTTCTATTTCCTTGATGTTTAGTGAGGGCTTTTAGTAATTTCAGAGATTACCAATCAAAAGCTTTTAACAATTTCTAAGATTTTCAGCTGAACGCTATTTGCTACTTTGGGTCAAATGGTGCACACTTTGGAGGCTTCATTCTGATGTATTTTACAAAGAAACAATCTTAAGAAAGGACTGCAAAAAAAGAAAAAAAACTAATCTTACGGCCTAAGAGAATATATGATCATTGAAATTATTCAATTTCAGTTATGTCCAAAGCCACAATGAAACCAGTTCTGACAGGATATGGTCTTTAAAGCAGCTGTGTTTCTGAGAAAGGACATGGTGGTTACATGTTTTTGAGCTCAGGAAGTAAATCTGTATTCTGGAAAGCACTTCAGTCAGGCCCAGTGTGGTTGTGAATACAGAAAGTCATGCCTTCAGGGTTGGAGGAAGTTGCCGTATCTCAGAAGCTCCCTCTCCCTAACCACTGATTAGCATGGTTTTTATTGGCAGGGATTTAGCTGCCACTGAGCTGAGAGAGAGTACTTTGAGCAGGTCAGCCTGAAAACCCCATTCCTTCTCTCTTCTCTAGAGGAGGGAGGGTGCAGTCCTTGTCGGCTCCCATTAGTCCTGCTCTTTCTTTTCAATGTTTAGCCACCTTTCGTGCTGCTTCCTCTGCCTTTGCAGGAAAAGGAGAAGTGTGAGATGAGCCATTATCTTCTTTACACACGGGGTGATTCCGGAATGGTGCCTGTGCTCACCTGTGGCTGTGCTGCTGGTACCTCACCGTGGGTTTTCTAATGTATGGCAAGAGGGTTTTGAATGCCTGGCTTCAGAGGGGGATGGTTCAGGAAAAGACCAAAGCTCCTTGACATCTTAAAGACTAAGAAGAGAGGAAAATACTCTGCTGATTAAAGAAAGCTTACTGGACCTAGCTCAGCCCATCTGGCTGATGCCAGCATTGAAGGGGAAGGATAATTGCCTATACCATCTGTCTCCAAGAGGGCTAATTGCTGACATCAGATATCAGCAGGGGTTCATGCATTTCTTCAGCTACCTATTTGGTAGTCTCAGAAGCCAGAGAAAGAAAGAAGGGCTCCGTTTCTGGAAGGTATGGCAGGCACAGGGCTGATTTGGGAGAAATGAGCCTCTGCCCTGAGCTCCTGACACTGTGACTTCAGCAGGTCTGAAATTAGGAATATATGCCACGTGGAAAGTATCATGAGGCAGTGAAAAATGTTTCTTATATATACACACACCACCTAAAAATATCTTCTTGTACCCTATAATGTTCCCAAACACCTTTCCAGACAGACTCATCACGCTTAATCACAATTTTCAACTGAAGTATTTGTCCTTGCACAGAACAAGATCTTCCCTCTAAATCCAACGCCTGAGACTACAAAAAAGTTCAGATGTCTCTCAAAACGTTTTAGTTCTGTTGCTGTTAAAATTTCAACTCTTACCTTACATCAGCTTATGCATAAAACTTCATCTCACAAACAACAAAAAAAGGTCTGAAGATGACTTCAAGAAAGTAAGTTATTCTGCCCAATTTAGAAGCAAGGACAATGATATAATGCAACTTTTTCCTTTCTGCAGGAAGAAGTGATCTGTACTGGTTGAACGCAACTGCTGGCAGAGAGGAATGAAAACTGGATGTCTTCACTGGCACAAGCTCCTCAGGATGCCAACCAAGCTGGACATCACAGAAAAATCCCCCCAGCAACTCTACAGGGAGTGTTTTTCCTAGGGGGGACTGAGAGAGTAGGTAAATGGAAGCTGGACTCACATGCAGAGGGAGAAAGGCAGGATGTCATTGATTTCACTATTCCAGAGAAGTTTGTAAAGAATCTGCTGGAGTGCAGATTTGGACAGGCTGGCATCAGCGGCTGCTATACAAAGGGAGGAAGTGAACACTGCAAAAGCCCTCAGCCAGGTTGAACAGAGGAATTATTGTTTCCCAGGTGTGATGGGCACTGCAGACACTGCCAGGGAGGAAGCAGAGCTCTGAATTCCAGCTCTGTGCCCTGTGCTGGGGAAGGCAAGACAGGGCAGGGCTGTGGAAACACTGGAAGGATTACAGCTCACCTCCACCTCCCGCAGCCAGCTCTAATTAACACAGGGATCAGTACGGACAGGATCCCAGGGAAACCAGGAACAGCTCACAGCAGACTTGTGAGGAACAGATCCTGTTACCGAGTCTACAAATAATGGTAGGAATTTAGACTGGGAAATTGAGGTAGGTCTCAGGGAGATTGTTCCTTGATTAGTTCAGGTGAGGAATGTGGTGAGTATTGCTAGTTGTTTGAGAAACAAAGTAGGGAGCCCATCACATGAAGACTATTACCTCAAAGGAAAAAAACTCAGGGCATTTCCCAGAGTTTTCCTCACACCAGGTTTGGGACAAGACAAAGGATACTCTGCTCAGGTATCTCAAGTGATTGAGAGCCTGTGCCAGCTGCACATTTCCAAAAATCTCACTTTGGGACCTTCTGACAGCACAGCACAGGCAGGCCAACAACGTGCAGGGGAGACAGAATTCTTAATTTTCAAAAGTAACCTGCCCATAATTAAAATTAGAGAATACCAGCTGGAAACATTGTAGGAAACACACTTACTGCCAGCATTTTGCATCCTGCTCCCTTCAAGAGTCAGATATTGTTAAATTTAAAAGAGAATGTAAAAATGCTGAAGAGAACCCAGGCGACCTTTGGAAGCATCTAAGAAAAGCCCTTGTTTTCCATTGTGAAAGGCTCCCAAGAAGAGTTTTAAAAGATAATTGTACTTGTAGGAACAATTACAGTGCTGTACTGCAAGGGGAGCTGTTGGCACATAATACCATGATTGTGCATTAGATCATCCACTGGCTCCTGTAATATCCACTTCCAGCTATAAGGAGTCATGTTTCAACACCTCCGATTCCCTGGTGCTGACAAGCTAAACAACTTGTTTTGTCTCTGTGAGCTCTTCTCTGGTGATTAACTGCTTATGGTGAATACTAATTATATGAAAGTACAGTACAGTAGAGATAGTGTCCTACTTCCTCTACCTGCAGCGTCTCCGTCCTCTTCGGTAGAGACACTGCACTATAAATTCAGCAAAATCCATGAAGATGACATTTTTCAGGACCACAAATAGGCTAACCCGTCTCTCACAGCACAACTAGCTTTATCCTCCTGTCTGCACAGTAAGTTCAAAGGCAAAACACTGCACGTTTGTAAATGCCTGCAATAATGCTGGAAACAAATTTGCAGCAGGATGTGTGCAAATGAGTTCTGTTGGTGAGAAAGGCAGAGCAATGTCCCCAATTCCCCACATCCCACTCTGAAAATTTACCCCAAATTATCCATTCCTGAAACTGCACCTCAGACTAAAATCTTACCACCAGGGAGCCTATGAGAATGTGTTCTTCAATTTTGAATCTGAAATGCTTTTTGAAACGCTAACACTGCAAAATTAGAAACCATTAAACAATATAAGGCAGAGAGTGATTAAATCTACCAAACACATTCAAAGCAGCTTAAGCTACTTTTTAATTAAAAAGGCAAAGATATCACTGGCAACATTCAGACATCTTTATCTAGATAAAGTTAAGCTATTATTCAAAACACAAAAGATGCTGATCATAGAATCATTTAGGTTCTAAAATGATCAAATCCAAGCCTTAACCCAACACAGCCATGCTCACCACTAAACGTTGTCCCCAAGTGCCACAAGCTGGTCCTGCTGGCCACAGCACTGCAGGCACAAGCCAGATGCCACTGGAGCACAGGTACACAGGCTTTGGTCAGCGAGGGACAGAGCACAGCCAGTGCTGCAGTGTGATCACTCCGTGCCTGCTGATCAAATGCGTGACACTAACAGTGGCCTCTGTGGGAGTCTGAGTGTTCTTCCTTCCTCTCCTGACAGGACAGGGGCCGAAATCACAGTGGCTGCAGCCACGGAGCAATGGGTAACAAGATGTTCATACCATGGAGGAGGCAGGATCAGCTGCTGTTTCAAGAGCCAGCTTTAATACAAAAAAAAGTCAATACCATATTGGTATTATTTTATTTTCCTTTAAGCAGCAAATTTAAACAGAAAACAGCATACATTTTTAAAGACACACTTAGACCCCAGCCTTGTGGCTCACACTGAGGCTCCAAAGAAACAGACAGAGCTCTGCTGAAGCACTGTGGTTATGTCCACTGATTGCCCAGCCCAGTTTAAACCTGCAGCACTAAGTTTTTGCAGTCATTTCAAGAAAAGAACAAGAAAAATGACCGGCAGTTTCAGTCAACCACAGGCAAGATGCCAGGAGCCAAAGATCAGCCTCCCTCAGGCTGAGATGATATCATCTCCTCCACGCTCCTGGAGCTCTGAGTCCAGAGCATTGCAAAATTCACTGGTGAGCAGCCTCACCTCTTGGTGTCTTATTACATCTGCTCCTCAACTTAACATAAAATCTCTGTTTGCAGCACCTATTGCACCCAACACATTGAATCCACGACGGCCTTACCCAAAAAGCATGCTCTGAAATACAGCACAGGCACTTGGTAGCTGCTGGAGTACAGCACATGGTACTCATAGCGAACCACTTCTTCTGTGCTGTCAACTCCAGCGGCCTGAGAATCATCCAAAGGCTCCTGAAACGACAAGTGACCACAGCCATACATCAACCTCTGTATTTGTACCGAGGGAAATTGTCATAAATTCAATAAATGCACGGAACAGAAATAACGGCAACCACCCCTTCCACGGCACTGCTCAGGCAAACTCCCAAGGCAATTTCTCAATGCTAGCAGGAAAATCAGAGAACTCCAACACCTACAAGGACATCTTACACACTTACTTCCACAAACTGGAACCATTTGCAAGCTTTTCCAGAACTGAGGTCTTTCTAAGCTGCACCAAGGCTCTTTAAAATCTTCATGGCACAGTAGCTGGCACAATAAGAGGACTACAGCTGTACCTCTCCTCATTACATTCAGTATAGACCATTTTAGAAGTGTATCCTTAAATAATCTGGTTTTGCTTGCCAAAAGACAAATCAAATGTATCCACCAAAAATCCTCTGATCTACTTTCTTTAAAGGCTTTTTGCCAGGAGTTGTTTTTGATAATAATATAAAATATATAATATAAAATATATAATATAATGTAATTATAATAACATAAAATGTAATAATAAATCTGAGAGGGGTTTTTTCCCTGTTAGTGTATATTTCAGGTGTAAAGTACTAAAGTTTATGGTAGATTTGAAACAAATCAAAATACGTGAAACTAACTGCATTGAGATATACCCCAGCTGCAGCACAAATTTCGTAACATTTCAAATTAATAATCCAACAGTGCTAAGCACCCAGTTGTTTGGACTTTTCTAAAAGCCGTCAGAACTCAGTGTCTCTGAAAATGGAACCATTACATTAACACTGCCATTAAAATGAAATGCAAGAACAAACTTTCCAAGAAGACACTCTGGGTGTGGACTTGTTCAGCGCTCAAACCCCCAAATTTACATGCATGAACTAGGCAACCATAATGCCCCACAGGTTGGGTGTGCATTTCACAACTTGGCTATTGCCAAGCAACTCTGAATATTGGCTTATGGTATCTGTCCAAGCAAAACAGAAAAAGACTGAGCAAAAAAGAAGACCCAGCATCCTCTGAACACTATGTTCATATAACACACAAGAAATTTAAAGCTATTTTGCATTTTTATGCCATATTCGTAGTCAACTCAGCAACGGATGAATCGATGTATGAAGAAATATAAAAACTGATGAACTCTAACAGTAATGACACCCAAGATATTTTCAGGTTTTGGTCTGATGTGACTCTCCCCACATTTAGTGCATTAGACAACCAGATGCTGCTGAGGCAGAGGGACAGAAGTTGACAAATGAAAGGCCAGACCCTGGGAAGCTGCAGACCAGGGAACTGTCTATACATTTTTGGACATCAAGTGAGAAAATCACAGATGGCCACGGAGCAGAGGTTTCTTGGTAAATCCTAGATGGCTGCAGGAATGGTTGATTCCAGCTTATGGGGAAACAGGAGCCTAAAGCACTGAAAGGGAATGTTTGAAAATGTGTTCTCTGGCTTAACCTGGTTTTAAAAACTGTATGTGAAGAGATCCTAAAGTCAACCTGCCAGAGCGACAGTGATGATGCTGTTCCTGATGTCACAGGCCAGACAAAGACAGGTATGATATGTCCAGTTCCCACGTACGTGAGTGATGGACCAAGAAACGGAGTTCTTTACCTCCTCACACAAGTCATAACCAGTGGTTAGATGTAAAATACAGGTTACAAAAAAAAGAAATCTCAAGAAAACCCTAAATTTCTTCTCTATTAATGCTGAACCTCCTTTAAAATTGATCAGTGCTTCAGTAAGAATAGCAATAGAAAGACTATCAGCAGCCAGTGGGAAAAGAAAACAAAAAAACCAAACCCAGCTACAGATTGGTTTTCACGTGTGCAGGGGTGGGGAAGAGAAAGAGTCTGTGCTCAGAACTGAGCCCACATCGTGCTCCTCGGGCATTAATGTTTCATCAGATACCACAGCCTTCCCTCCTGCTTAGTCACCAGCTTACCCTGCCCTAAAAGACACTTCTGGAAATGGCAAGACTACCTGTTCGTGTGTTAAATATCACTGCTCTAGAAAAAAAGCTGTCTGCTTACTCTGCATTCTGTATGTAATGGTGAAATGACTAATTTGTGACTATTTTAGACCTGCACACAAAGGCAAATAGCTGAATCCTTCTCGGGGCTACTCTCATCCCCTTTCCTCTCAGTAAACAGCAATTTCACATTTTCTGACTTAAAAAGACACATCATTGATGTGCAATCGTGCTCTTTACAGTCTCTGCAAGTACAGCCCACAGTATTTTTGCAGGGAAAGTACATTTTGTAGCCTACAAGTTTTGATGGTATCTCTGTAGCTGATGGGATGAACTTTGCTGATGAGATGAATAAAATGAGTACAGTCATTTTAGGTGATCTCTGAAACATCTAAAAACCTACAAATGGCTCACTAGAACCAAGGAGTGTCAGACAGGTCTGTATCAGCCCACAGCACTTCATTTTCACTCTTTAACCAACTACTGATAAAGCCATAAATACAAAACACAGGTGTAACTTATTCTAAAAAAAAGCAAAACTCACACTTTATTTTTATGTATGTCATGATAGCCTATTTTAACTCCTTCTTTGCATAATTGTTCTAGTTTCCTTTTCTTATATATACTAGTGCTCTAACTCTTTTCAAGCTAATGCTGAATTTTAGTTTCCGTACTGGACAACAGTGAAACCAAATTTAAATCTGGATCGCTTTGTAACTCTTGCGAAACATTCACATGTATACAGACACCACCAAATGAAAGACAAAAACCACACATATCATCCTTAAAAAATGTCATATAAAACATTAACCAAAAAAGGCATTTTAACCAAACTGCAATCATTAAAAATTATATGAAGAAGCTTATCCCTCAAATTTTTTGTTTCTGATTTTCAAATTTACTTGGATGCCTGCCACGCTTCAAGTTGAAACCATGAATCCAGGACTGACTGGCTGTTTCCTAAACAAATTGGGAAGCTGTCATCAGGAAGCATCTGCTCCTCTATTGCTCTCAGGTAAAATCACTCCTGGGCTATCATAATGGACTGTTGAGCAGATGTTTAAAAGCAATGTATGTATTAGAAAAAAGATAAGCAGCAACTACCTAATTAATTACATTAGTTCCATCATAAATGAATTACCACTGATTTTAATTGATATAAAATTGTCCTCAACCTTTAAGTATCCCCAAAACAAATTAAGTCGATTTGTTCCTTTTAAAATGCTAAATTATTTAAATCAATAGATAAGAAACACTGCCAGGTGTAATTCTGAAGGCAAAATAATATATTTGTACTATTCCTATTCCTCTTGATGAGGAAGGCAAGTTTAAAACCTGCAGTAACAACTTAAAACTTACAGCAGGAGAGGGTTAATAGTCATTTTGGGTACTGTTTAGCGGCACCAGGGCAGCAGGGAGGCGCGGATTAACGCACCCTTGGAGGGAGACCATGAAGGGAAGGTGAGGCACACAGGGTAAACTGGAAACGTGACAGAATTACCTAAAAAAACATGGGTTTCCCTGCTGACACCAAACATTTCCCTACCTCCACCTCAGAGGCCCACTGAGCCAGACTTTCTTGCTCTGCCTAAATACCCTTTGAAATTAAGAAGCAGGCCTCTTTTTGGGGGAAAAGGTAAGAGAAGTGGTGCAAATAAACATTTCTCCTGGATGTCTAGACACTGCTGCCTTTCCCCCAGTTCCCATGATCCTCATGTCCTTTCTTGCTGCCTTGGCCTCTGTTCCCTCCTGCCTTGTCCAGGCTCCTGGGAGATGCTCCTGTGGGAACACGGCAGGACTGGGAAGAGGCGACACAGGCACAGGTACTGGCAATGCTACTTGCAGTGTGAGGAGGGGAAAAAGGAGATGCAACCCAGATTACTAAGCAAATTTGCCTTCATTGCTTGGAATGCATTTACATCTAATTTCATTTCAGCCTCTACAGTTGAAAATGTATGGCTCTTTCTCTCTCTTCAGAGGTGTAGAGCCACCACTGAAACACAAGAGCTTCCAGGAGCAGCTCTTTCAACACTTTCCCCCTGGCAAACATGGAGATTTGAACCTGGAACCTGAATGGTGGGACAGTGTTCATCAGGGAGAATCAAAGCAGAGGTTGGTGAGCAGGGTGTGGCCATGTGGTGAGATCGTATCTGTTCTGGCTCCCGGGTGTTCTCCCAAATATTAAGGCCGTGCCCCACGTTCTTGCTGCAGCCCCCGCAGGTCCAGTCTCTGCAGGTCATCTTCCTGCATGTTTTGGCCCCTCCCATGCAGAATCTCTACTCACCCCCCAGCCTGGCACAGCTGACCTGAGACCTCCAGACCTGATCCTGCCTTTGCCCTTGTCACTGACCATGCAGCGTGGGGCCGCAGCGGTCAGCGAGGTGACCCTGCCTGGGGAGGGGGAGACTGAGTGCATTTACTGATTGTCACTGTTTTCCATCACTACTGAATATTCACACTGTGCTCAAATGCACAGGCTCTAATCAAAAGTAGCCTATTCTACCACAGCCTGTAAAAATGCAGGCATCTCCCTGAAGAATTTCACTGCAATATGGAATTTGTACCAAAACCTTTACCACCAGTTGCACCATTGTTATGTACATCAATAAACTGCTCTCTTACGTGAAGAACACATGGGGAATCCAACAACTTCTAGGTGTTTTCTGGTGCTAACATCATCAGTGACAGATGAGGCAACACAAGGATAACGAGAGTGGTCTGAAGCAGAACGAAGTTATCTTACGGATTTATTTTCTGGGTGCAGCTACAACATCCTCCCCATTGTCTTGGACTTCTCACAATTTAGCCATCCAAGTGAAGAACCTGGTTAAATACTCAATAACAAAGAAAGAAAGTGGCTCTTAAATAATTTGGTGATGCCTGAAACACCATGTGCAAGGAGCCTTCTTCTGCAAGACACAGCTACCCTGAGAAGCCACTATGTCACCAATGGAAAAACCCAGAGGTGAGTCAAGGCAAACAGGCAGTGGATCCCTGAAACATGGCATTTTCCAAAGGGAAATCTTCTGACTCAACTCAGCACCCTGGCCATGACACTATGAAAGCACCCAGTGATGTCCACCACATGGAGATGTCCAGCATTTTCAGAATAACTATTTCCAAAATACATTTGCCCCCCTCACCACCTCCCAGCCTTCTGTCATGCAAGGCAGACCAAAACACCAAAACCAAGACTTCCATCCCAAAAAGACAAGGCACATAAAACTGCAGTAGTTCCTCATGCATGAACAATCATTTCTAACAGCTGGAAATTAGATTTGTCTTTTGATTGCTTCGAAACCACTATCACAAGTGAAAGCAAAGCCTTTTCAAGCAAAAGAAGCAACGGACCGTGAAAACAGAACAGTTGTGAATTTTGTCTTCACATAAAGGTGGGGAATTGTTAAAAATCACTCCTCATTCTTCCTGTCTTGTCACATATAAAATGCAGAACTTGGTGGCTTCTCTCTGCCCACAGAAGAACCATCTTCAGTTGTTTCAACGTAGAGAGTACAAGGCTGTCTGCCCAGGGCTGGAACAGAGGCATGGTGTGTTAGGAAACCTCTTCTGGTGGGAATGACAGCAAATCTGGGAAACAAGGCAAAGAAATCAAAGGAGACAGAGGGACACAGCTCATCTGCTGAGGGAGGATGGACCAACCCAGATAACCTGAAATTCCTGAAAGGAAGGTTCCCCTGAAGCTATGGACACAGACCTTGCAGAGTATCAAAGCAGCCCCACCTGCAAGCTGCAGGGATTCAACCACTTCCACCACCCCCCACCAATGTTCTTTGCCAATGTCATTCCTCACACTGAGGAATTTACAGCAGTTTTCCTTCCACTGAAGTGGGATAAGGAGCAATTGGAGATGTTGGTACCTGTACCCACACTTTTGTGCCATCTTTCAGTAAGAATCACTGAATCCCAAGATCACTGAGGTTGGAAAATCCCTCACAGACATTGAGTCCAACCTGTGACACCATCCCCACCCTGTCCCCAGCCCAGAGCACTCAGTGCCACCTCCAGCCCTTCCTTGGACACCTCCAGGGATGGGCACTCCAAACCTCCCTGGGCAGCCCCTGCCAAGGCCTGAGCACCCTTCCCATGGGAAAAATCCTGCTGGTGTCCACCCTGAGCCTCCCCTGGCCCAGCCTGAGGCCGTTCCCTCTCCTCCTGTCCCTGTTCCCTGGGAGCAGAGCCCGACCCCCCCCGGCTGCCCCCTCCTGTCAGGGAGTTGTGCAGAGCCACAAGGTCCCCCCTGAGCCTCCTTTTGAAGGATTTTCCCATCATTTTTGTCATTATCTTCCATTTGCACAAATTGGAGTAAGCTACTGCTTTGAGGTTAAGTACTATTCCACAAAATTATTGCTTATTTTGAACTGAAGTGCTTCCAGGACTGGGCTCTGTGCTTTACAACAGGCAAAAAAAGGAATAGAAATTGCTACACTAGAAGACAACAGTAGCAGTTCAGCTGTATTTTAGGTCAGCTCTATTTTTTCAGAACAAGGATTATTATTTCTGCTTTGTGAATCGCAGCAGCAACCCAGTTTTGGCCACACTTAATTCAACAGGGAGACTGACAGCAAATGCCTACAAACCTTTACTTTTCAGAAGACAAACTCAAATCCTCATTAATTTCTCAGATGGGAAACTGTATGAAAACGATGCCAAGACTGACAGACAGTGTTTAACAGTAATTCTGGTGAAAAAGTTACAGACAGAAATGCTCAAATTATCACAAAATCTGGCGCTGTAAAAACAAGAAATTTGAAATTACGGGTTGCAATTAGAAGTGGCTGCACTGGTGCCCACCCAGGACACTCCAAGGGAACAGCTGTGACACCAAGACAGTGACTTACTGCAAGAAATAGAGCAGCTGGATGCTGCCCACTTGAAAAAGGAAATAGCATCTGATTAAGTTAATATCTGACAAAATGATACATCTTGAAAGTTACCTGAGATGCTAACCTAAGCTTGGCCACAGACTATATTAGATAAGCACAGCCATTAGAAACAATCATCATAAACAATGTGGCTTAATTACAACTGGCTTATTTGGATGTGAGAGATCCAATCTTATTAACTGTATGTTAGGGCTAAAGCACATGTGTTATTCTCTTATTAAGAAAGCAAGAAGATGAGACTACATTTCAAATTTAAAATAGCCTGAATTCAAAAATTTTAGCTACCACTAAAAATAATTATGAAATTACTCAAAACGGTTGTGAAGTTATTCCTAAACTCTCCAAAAGAAAACCTGAATTTGTTCTTACACATGGACCAAAAATGGTAGCACATTAAGATTCAGTGATTGCAATTGGAAAAACCAATGTGTAATAAATAAATTTTAAAATGGAACAGGGGCAGACCCTACCAAGTCAAGTATGATCAGCTTTTGCCCACTCTGAAAAGCTCTTTATTGTATTTATATATGATATAATACAGGTGCACTTACCTTCTACTCTGTAATCACTGCTACAAAGGAAAAGTTCTGAACTCAGACTGGGGCAGGCCAGAAGCCCTTAAGTTCATTTTCAAACAAAATACTCTGTAAGAATATTCTAAGTATTAACAAATATGAAGTTATCAAATGTCACTGATCACAAACACACCAAATGTATATTACAGACATTCACAGTGGCTGGAGAGAAGTACTGAATTACTTCCTTTATTAGTCTGATCTCAAATGAAAATGGAGTGTTACATGATATTTTTAATTTCCAGAAATGTGGTAAATAGTAAGTCTTGATGCAAGCTTAACCACTTGGAATTTGCTTTACAATTCTTTAAAGCCAAGTAGGAAATTTGCATGAATTATTGACAATGCTTTCGTCTGGAATGACTCTTCTAACAGTCTCCATTTAAACTGTGTTTTATTTGACAAGAAAGCCCAGTACAGGATTAAGAATACCCAAATATTTCCACTGCTGTATGTGGTGGAAAACATGTGGTCAACAACACCCACAAACACAATGACCAGACAACACCACTGTGGCACAAGGGTTAAAAACACCAAGACATGGTAGAGATGTACACAACTGCACTTGGCCGAGCTCATGTATTCTTACAAAAATATTATACATCTGCAAAATCAGCATAATGGCTGAATTGTTAAATAAATTAATTTATCTCATTTCAATTATTCTTGTAGTTGAACTGCTCAGAAGTAGCTGGAGGGACCTGAAGAAACTATTCTGTATACAACTGTTCCATAACCATATCAAATTTTCCCTTCAAACTTTATAAATAACCTACATAAAATACTTCAAGCAATTAGCAACTTGTTCCAAAAAATGTTCAAACTCATTATCCCACAGGATGGGAAACAAGAAGCAAGGAAAGAGCCACTAATTGTACACATGTGCAGAGAAAGAGCCAGAACATGGCTCTGACTGCTAGGACATTTTATCTGCTCTCATTTCCCTCAAAAGCTGCTCTATAATTTATTCCTTCAATCTGATTAAGGTATCTCAGGGGTTATTCCATATATTCATCCCTATTTGCAACTAACTGAAATCACAGCTAAGACAATGAAGTACAGAGTTGGTTAAACTGCTCTTGCTTCTCAAAACTGAGATATTCCAAGTGTCCTGAAGGCATTTAATTTCAAAACAGGAAGCCAGAGAGGAGAGCACTCA
>VXBT01002702.1:20954-31531 GCA_013400235.1 Oriolus oriolus
ACTCAGTAATTCTAATCATGTGCAGATCTCTTGGAAAGTATTTTCCTAAACATTTGCTCAAAGAACCTTTTATTGTACTGCTTGCTGCTGCTTGTACCCCAAACAGGGTCCCACAGCAAGATTTACTACTTAAATCGTCTCTTGTTATGTAAAGGAACCAATCTGGAGATGACCAAGACCATGCTTCCCTAAATATTTAACTTCAGCCATGTACAAAACCAAGCAAGTTGGGGGAGAAAAAGCAACTAAAAATATGTTAACATATTTTTAACATCCTATATGATGACTTATTCATAAGGCAGGGGCTACAAATGGTTGTGCCGCACCAAAATCAAAGACAATTCAATTGATTTTTTTCTTAACTTCAGTTCATAGGTTTCTGCAACTCAACTGCAATCCCTGAAGGAATAATTTTAGAACAAAGGCCTGGTGTCCATATGATATCTCAAACAGCACTGCCAAGGTCCCCGCTCCATAATGTTTCAGGTAAAAGACAAGTTTCTGACTTCAGTGAGTCTGGAAGCAACACGTGAGCAGATCAGGAATTTATGGCTGCAGAATCAGCTCCCAAGTACCAGGGTCTTTCACAAGCTGAGTTCTCGAGGACTGCACCCAATTTACAGAAAAAAAGGCTAATGTTGCCTTTTTATATCAATTTGCATGTTTTCACAAACATCTACACACCTGTGCACAGCATGAGTGCAGGGATGTGAAACTTTTTTACAGCAGACTTCTTTCCCAGAGGACTCTGCTTTGGATTCTGTAGAACCATGCAATCATTTAGGCTGGCAAAGACCTCTGAGACCATCGAGTCCAACTGTTAACCAGGATCTTTCCTTGCTGACAGGCATTCACACAAAACTGACCTGTATCAATAAAAAGACACCGCGGTCACTCATATTTACAGGATACTTAGTGTTTTAAACCAGGAAGTGTGTTGCAAGAGATTTGCCTGTTATCCAAACAAAGAATAAGAGTACATATGGAGAAATAGCAAAACATAAATAAAATTCTAAAAAAAAATTGCAGTAAATCATGTTTCTAGTATTTTTGATGCAATATTGCTATTATTTCTTCACTTAAATTTCCTGAATTAACAAACAAAAATATTTTTATGTGGATTAATGAAGTTTTAAGATGATTACAGGATAGCTGCTTACATAAAATAAATCTGACTGAAAGATCACAATTACATACAAGTACAAATACAAGAAGATAGGTGCCTACATCATATTCAGCTTATTTGACTTTTGCGTCTTGCTCAATCTCTCAAAAACAACCATCTGCAAGACACCAAGTCATGTGGGAATCTCATCTGCCATCAGACCGGCAGAGATTACTGAAATTTTAATGTCTTGAATGGAAAATCAGGAGTGTGCTCTGCTTTCTAGGATCAGACAGGAATTTCACAGGTTCAAGAAGTGGTGGTCAGGATTTTGTAACACATCTGTGCACGGTGGACAGGGAAATGGGTTCTGGCCTGCAATGTCCAGGTGAGCACAGAACACGGGTCCTCCTGAACTCAGGGTCTGTTGAGAAACTGCCCACGATAAGCTTCCTAAATCTATGTTTAGGGTTTTTTAAATGTTTGATAAATAAGGGAGATAATTAAAGCAGAAAAATTTAAATGGGGAAGGTCTGGAATTTGGAAGAAGCTTAAATTTATTTAAATCAGAGATACAAAATCTTCCTAAAATTTACACCCTGAACAACTGAAAACATAGTATAGGATAAAACTGCAGATATAACTGAGTGAATAATCACCTCACAAAGGTGAGTATCACAAAGGATACCAAGAGTAAGAAAAGAAAACCCCTACAGAGAACAAAAAAGAGGTATGGCAAGCAAAAAAACCCTATTTCTTGAAGCCTAAGTTTAAAGGAGAAAGTAAGAACTGCCAAAATTCAAGTGGTACTTACAAATGGCAAAAGGGATTAGAAGCCTTTTTGAAGGAAAGAATAATTAATCATACAGAGCTATGTGGAAACTGGATTAAAACTTAACATTGGTTTGTCAAAGAGAGAGCAAGCCAAACGAATCTGATCTCTTCCCCTGATAAGATAACTGAATTAGTGGACAAGGAAATGCAGGAGATTCAATCTGGCTGGATGCAGTAAAATATTTGATACTGGGCCAAATGGGAAGCAGTTCTTTAAAGCGGAGAAGATGGGGATTATGTTCAAAATGCAACACATAAGAAAATGGAAAAGGGGAGAGAACAACGTGAATAGCTAAAAAGAGAATTACTGACCAGGAGACAGTCAACTAACAAAGCAGCTCTAAAGCTGGGTTGTAAAGTGATCTCAGTTACAATAGTCCTCAACAACCCGAGCACAGAAGCAGAGGATTGTTGACAAATTTTGCTGATGATACAAAGCTGGGCAGCACAGTCAATAGAGCAGGAGATGGAAACCGTGGCAGGAAATGGAGTTTATAACACCAGCATTGCCACGCTGAGATTGCCCACGAGCTGATCTCAGCTCTGCTCTCCCCCTGTCACACGACTATTGACAGGACCAGCAAATCACAAGACAAATGCCCCTCATTCCCCGCTGCCACCAGGGATCCCACACACACTCCACAGCCCTCACTGCCTCAGCCGTGATTTACACCAAGAACAGAGAATGAGAAACGCCGAGATGCAACCAAATACTGCCATTCCCACTCCACGAGAAAACCCAGTATTTTAACATTTGTCTTTTTCTTTAATCAATACGGAAGTTAAATATGAATACTTTTCACAGGACAAAAACCTTCTGGTTCGAGATGGTAAATATTAAAATAGAAAATGTCAGAATTTTCAAATTAAAGTGCGCCATATAAATCTGAACTGGCTCACTTGGAATCAGCTGGACATTCAGTCTGATAATCCTGGTAGTCTGCATTAGTGCGAAAAGATTTAAAAAATACAGCCCTGCTGGGCAATGCAGCAGATTATTAAACTTGCTAAAAACAAACTTTCAGAAAAGTTTAAAACCTTGTCACATTTTCAGTAGGATTAATTTGATCCTAGATGAACTACTTCATTTGTCTAATTAGAAAACCAAGTTCCTGAAATCTGAGTTTGTACAAAATGGATTTTCTCCTCAGAAATTCTCTTGACACCTTCACCTGTACTGCAGTATCCACATAGCACTAAGCAAAAGAAAAGTGAATGTTCATTAAAACTGCAATCATGACTCTGAAAAAGAAGAAAAATAAAGCCACTTCATAGTCAAAAAAAATCCATTAATTTCGGATCAGCACAATAAAACATGTAAAATTAAGTTAGACAGAAATTTAACCCCATTTTTCCTGTTTTACTATCACCCAATTTGGGGATGGAAGAGGAATGCAGACCACTAGACTAAATACTGATGACACATAGTTCTGCTGTGAAATGAAGTTTGTTCTAACTTTCAAGGACAGTTGACCATCTGTAGCAGAAATATCAAACAGCTCTTTCCTGAAGTTTTTTATCCTCAAAAACACTGTTCAGTGTTATGACGTTTTTTTTAAGCTGCACCATGTTTGCTCATCCTACAGTTCCACCCTTAAAAAATTAGGCAAAATTTTCAGCAATAAACCCAAAAAGACCAAAAGACAACAGGAAAGGCAAAGTCCTAAACAGTTTTTTGTTGTTTAACATGGGAATAGTTGAAAGGAACGTAAACATTGCAATGCAGTGATGGATTAATTCAAGGCAAAGTTCTTGCCTTAATGGTTCCATGGAATTTTAAGAAGGTTTTCCAATACAAAGTGACAATACAGAGTTCACTGAATATTCTGTATGAAGATTACATTTACAAAGTTATTTTGTTCTGTTTACTTCTACCCCCCACAACCAATAGCTACTCTGAAAACTGAGACAAAAAAGTGAAAAGCTTTGATGAAACGTATATTGAAAATTCGCAACAGAACAGAGAGTACAATTTAGTTATCCTGATTCCTACTGCCAAAATGCTGAGTATTTCCAAATATTAAAAAAAAAGTAAGTGACTTTACAGCTCACTATTTTAGCAAAATAGCTTCAAAACTGGTTCTGTTTACGAACATTAGCAACCTTTAAAACAAGGGATGGTAGTAAAGTAGACAACACATATTTTAGACATCTTTGTTTTCAAATCCAAACATTCCAAAATTAAGATCAAATATTACCAGGCTGTAATCACTCAGTGGTAAAAGACCTATGTATTTTAAATGTCCTTTTAGTAACTGTTTAATTTTACAATTAAAAATGGTAAAAGCCATGCTCGATGCTTCATCACAGGTCAGGAGAACCTCTACTCACAAGACAACATTATTATAACCACGTCTCAGACAACCTTGGAATACACCCTGGCACCTTCACAGCTTTATTAACTGTAGAAACCATGCTTTGAAACCACCTAACAAATAACTTTTTGAAGAATAACAACTCTCTGAACTAAATACCTAAGTTTAAAAACAAAGTCACTGCCAAATAGTTCTGTGAAGTGTTAGACATATTTTCAAAGGTTGGATGCCCCCACACCAGCAAGATTTCCATTTTCAGCAACCATGAGGAACAGAATGCAATAACACCTGAAGCTGGCAACACCAAAATTTATTAACTTCTTCAGGTGGTGCAAGACTTTTACCAGATATAACCCAGGAAAACACTACAACTGTGTCTGCAGAACTAATAACATTATCATGCTGGTAAGTAACTTCCAGTGTAAACCCAGAGAAGCAACAGTAAATGCAAGATTTACTGTTGTACCTTTAACTTGAAAATATAATTTAAACACTGGGAGGGTTAACACTTTTGCAAATTTTGTCTTCTACTCCAAAAAGCATTAATCACAGCAACAGGTGCCAAAAGCATACTCAAAACACATCTGAACATATTCTTTTCCCACGTTTTCCTCTGTAGAAGAAAATACCAACTCTTTATGTAGTCTTCAGAGGAAAGATGAACACAGGAAAGAAAAAAGAAACATGAATTTTACACCAAAAACTAAAAACACATATATTTCCTTAAAATTATGATGGATGATGTGGGTGCAGCACAGGGCTGGAATGAGGTTTCCAAGACAGCCTGACCAGCTATGGTGTATTTGCTTTGCTCCATTTTGACATGGTTCAACAGAATTTCTGTGGCTTTCATCCTTTAATATTAGGTGCTCTCAAAATTCTAATTTTTCTTTGGTTTATCTCCTAACCACACAGGCATTAAAGGAATTGCTGATACTGCAGATATTAAGTAATAGACATAGAACCAAGCCAACTTTGGAATGGGCAAAGGGAAGAGTCTGATGCTAGACAGAAATATGTAACTTTGCTAACCTAAAATAGAGATATTGAATTCTTAGTTATGGGGAGATAAGCCTCAAAAAAACATGAAAAAGCATCTGCCATGTTGGGAAGTGAAAAAAAGTTACTACAGATTTTAATTTGGTTTTAAGGTATAAGGTTAGAATCTGTTGAGTTGCCAATGTTTAGCATGACTTATTCAATGCCCATTCTATTTGATATTTACATTTCCCTCCACGTAAGTTTTTGTGTTTTCTGACACTTTACACAATAAGTCGTTAAGTCTCACGAACTTGTTCCTTTGAAACAAAGCAGTGCAATCACATCTGTACCTATGCAGAAAAGCAAACAATTACACTGTCTGCTCCGAGCCTTGTCATTTCCATAAGGAAACACGACAGTGTTCATATTATTGCTATTGACTGCCAGTCACAACTGGAAACTGTCTGAGTCATTCAGACAAAATTAACCTAAAAAGAGCACATTAATATTAGATTTTATCACATGAAACTATAATTCTGTCATCAGCGTTAGCCTCTTTTTTTTTTTTGCAGTATAAACCTCAACTAAGGCACTCTGTAGAGATGCTGCCAGGGTGTTTCCCTACCACTCAGCAGCTACACCAGGTGCCCATGGACCCCTCCACTTGGCAGGACTCCTGCAGAGCTCCAGAAAACCCCAAACTTCTCTCAAGTCATACATCCCTGCTGCTTTCCTATAACACATCCTCCTTGGAGAAGACTGTCTGCCAGTTCTGCTCCTTTTCAACACCAAATGACTGACAAATGAAAACAAATTCCACCCAGGAAAGGAAAATACTATGCTCTCGGTAACAAAGCTGGAAACAAGATTGCCACGAAAAAGGTAAAAATCTAAAGCTATGAATAATCTGAAATTGTGCGCCATTAAAAACGGCATTTTGAAAGACCAGACTGTTTCTCTATTTCAAGACAAAGCTTGGCTGCAAAGGTGAAATAAATGACTAACCTTGCAGCATTCTCCCTCTTTAATCCAACAGGACATAAAAGAGGAAATTCCTAGCTGAACTTCACATGAAAACAGAATTTGGGAGACAGCCTTTTTAAAAGAATAAAATCTGAGTGATTTTGAGGATCACACACTCTCAAAATCAGATCCCAGGCTTTCAGGACCCCTTATCTAGGCCGAAAGTGAAAATCCCTCTCACAGAGCCATGTAAAGATGAGGGTCTTGTTTCACACAGGGAAAATATTCATTCTTGTGCAATCCCTGCTTTGATTTCCTTGCTCTCCAAGCAGCCTTGCAAAATCTGACTTTACATATAAACAAAGGCATTAACTCTAAATGTGCATCTTACACTGCAGCCACGGATAACACAAACGAACAATGATCTATGAAATGAGAGGCTAAGGGACCTGCTGGGTGATTAAGTTCAGTATCTCGCTACCGCAGGTACTAAACATCATAGAATGCCTCCTTCTAGATTTATATAGTTTTATCTGCAAATTAACAGACTTCAGGATCCTACTGCTCCTTTTGGAAAGCTATTTCAGCATCTCACTTCTCTGGTTCTAACAAAAGTTTATCCAAGTTCAGTTTATAACTGTAAATTCCCATGCCAACATGATAGTTTAGTTTAAGGAGCTTTTTTTCATTCCTTGGCACTTCAAACCTTTTTTGCCCAATGTATTAACAGAGATAAATCATATTTCCTGTCAGACTTTCTTTTTCTAACGCTAAACAAGAATTCCTCTGGTCTTTTCTCTCTTCCCAATCTGATTTTTCCAATCACCATAAAAAACCTATGATATTTTAATTGCCTTTATTTTTACTTCAGTGAGAGTAGCTGTAATTAAACATACAACATGACAGACAAGTCCTCAACATCCTTGTTTAATAACAATTCCATCACAGACGAACATCCAGACAGAACCTAAACCTGTCTTTATTTCATTCATGTCCACGAGAATTCACAGTAATCCTATGATCAACTAAAGCATCCATTTATTTCTCCTCCTCAGCCATTTCCACCTAATGAGACACAAGCTTCTGAAGCAGCATTACCTTACCGGTACTCCCCAAGTGCATGACCTCACACTTTGCACCACTAAATTTCATCCTGGTTCTGCTGTGCCAGTCCTTGAGCTCCTCTGGCTCTCTCCACAGGAATTTCTTACCTTCTGCTGTATTGACAATGCCTCCACATGTCTTGCCATCAGCAAATTTCATTAACTCTCTCCTACTCCCTGTCCTGCAATTACAACTTAAAATATTGGATTTGTCCAAGGGTGAATTTTTGTGGTATTATCACACAGCTTTGCTTTCCTGTGGGCCATGTTTTGATAAAAAGTTTTATTAAGCTGTGCATGGATTAGGACCACTGAATTTTCTTTGCCCAGTAACTCAGTTATTTTGCCAAAATGACAGACAATCATTCCATACATCCACTACCTTCTGTAACATCACCTTGCAGTCCATCCTATTTCCATATTAAATCCTTACTTAAATCTTAAGAACTCCTTCAAAAACTTTGAATACCACTGATGTCAGACTAATAAATGTATAGCTTTTTGCCTTTTGAAATAGAAAAAAAACCCCAAAACACAACAGATTTCTGACATCTGACAGAAATTCTAGGGTAGAAGTTCTCTCTTACTCCCTTCTTCATGATCTCCTCTCAAAAATTGTTGCCCCCATGATTGAAGCATCTACTATCTACTGTAGTTACTCATCAGACCCATCCTCACCAAACATCCTACCTTGCCTGAAATAATCTTTACCGGAAACAGAAATTTATTCTTGTTCATCTGGTGAACAGAGTAAAATATAATTTTGTCTGCAATCTTCTCCCAGGCCTTGTTTCTCTTTCTTCAATATTTCTACATGCAAGGTTAAAGAACCTTCTGGTATTTGTCTCGGCATCTTTTCAGACCTATTTTCCATATACAAAGCAGGTTCTCTTTCTAGAAATCCTTGAATCTAAAAAGCCTTACCTATACTTTTGTGTCATTCCTAAATGTTGCTTTTTTCCCTAAAGAAAGGAAAATCTTGGTATAACGATCTTGGTACAATGGCTGTTTCTCAGGCATTTGATTGAAGAAATGTGAAGCATGCTTCAGCTAAAACCATTAAAGCTCTTTCAGAAACTGAAATTTGCCCTTTGGAAATTAAGAAACATAAACACTCAAGTTGTCCATCTATTTATTTTAAAAAGAATCAATTAATGATATATCCTTTCAAGCCTGTTTTCTCAGGCCAGCTGTTCTGTAGCTCTTACTACATGCTACAACCAAGTCTGAAGGAGTTTCAGGTTTTGCTCATTAAGAAACACAACTGCTGGGAAAAATCCATCTGCTGTTACATGCCAAAGACCCTCACCATTTTTAGAAATAATAACCAGAATAGTAATCAAATTTAATAATGCCATGGTTATCAAGAAGCCACTAGCAATAGACTAGTGGGGAAAAATAATTCTACAAGTCTGACTTTAAATCCGGTTAATGACACGCTCAAAACTTGTTTCAGCTGTTCTTTTAAACTAAAAAGTTGTAAATCCTCTCAAACTGACCTCTGGTCCCACAACAAGTATTTTCCCTAACCTATTTTTTGAGAGAAGTGCTGAAGAAGCTTTCTGCATCGTTCGTATTATTTAAGAACAAATATTTTGCTGCAGGACCAGCTGAATACAGCTGTATCTACTCTACAGTCAGAGAAAAGAAATTTTTTAATACCTGTTTTTTTGACACTGGTATGGTAAAATTTAAGTAGAAGACAATTCCAAAAATGGGCAGGGAAAAAAAAAAAAGCAGGGAAAACCCACCCTTCTGCTCTCCTGATACTGAAAATTAAATTATTTGCAATCTCACATCTGGCATTATGAAGCTGCTAAAAAAAAAGTCTGTAAAGTACTACAATGGGCTCATCCCCTTCCTTACCAAAGTATTGCATCAGCTCACTTCCCTCCTACTCTTCACACTTCTATTCATCCATTCACTCCCTCCTTGTATGACTACAAATTATTTCTAAGTTCAGCTCAAAGTGTCAAGTGTTCAGTTCTTAATAATTATTATTTTAAAAACTTTGAAGCACTTGATTCTGATTTGATTTGCTTAAGCACTTTGTTGTATTACTCATGCGTGGCCATTAAATGTTCTTTAATCACTAAAGAAAACTGATTATGCTTTTTAATTACATATTACTTACATCTTTGAGGAGGGCTGTCCTTTATGAAGGACTTCATACATGTAAGGGAACAGCTCATCACAGCAAGATCCCCAGACCTGACTGAAAACAGAGACATTGGAACACCTGCTACAGGTGTTTACACATGGTTATGAGATCGGTGACCCAGGGCTGCCTTTGAAAAACAAAGTGAATTGTCAGAAACAGTTTAAATACCAATGGACAAAATCTGAAAGTACCAGCTAATTGAAATAGTGCAAGAACACCTTCCAGAAAATTAAGTGTACCAGAACAGGGATTTCATTTGAAGGTAATGAAGAACATTAACTGACAAACATCACTAACCATGCCACTCACACTATTTTTCTATTCCTTCTTTTTTACCAATATTTCTGTCACAGTATTATCTCAGCAGTTCTCAGAAAGACTTTTTTAAAAAAGGACATTGAAGTCTAGTTATTTTTAGAGGTATTTCTAGAGATGGATTTGAAATAAAATTCTGTAATGAGACCCTACTGTGGCAGCTCTTTCCATGGAGAGATAAAGAAAATCAGTAGAGTTGGTAGATGAGGTAAAAAGCCTGGAGCAGGAAATGAAGTCTAATACCATAAATCTGGTTAACAGTGGAGAAAAAAATACCTTACCAAGGTATTCTTACTGTTCACAGGCATTCAAATCTGCCATTCACAGGCACAGATGTTGTATCAGCCACAGTTAAGCTGGGCTTCAGCAAAGAATGCAATGTTTTAATATGCATGCACTTTGCATATTGTGCCAGGAATACAAGGGTGCTTTTACTCATATTCAATCACATAAACTCTCTGTCTTCCCAAAGCACAGGCTGTTGCCTTTTCCAAGGCGTGACGACCTGGTTCGAGAAGGGCACGGCAGCCGCCCCTGGCTGCTCGGGCCAATTACTCACAGACACCAATGTGGTGGACGGCAAAATGGCGTTTATTCTCTGAATACACAGCGTTATATAGCCTTGGGTTGCGTCACGTCCGTCTGCTTACATCACTGGCTCTTTGCTCTAAGCTGCTTTAGTACATAAACAACAATACTAACAAACAGAGGGGAGACCCTAACTTTCTGTACATCGCGTAATCTTCCGTCCGCCGATCCCTGTCTTACCACACTTCGCCCCTTTCTTTATGCTAAACTAA
>VXBT01002706.1:0-29732 GCA_013400235.1 Oriolus oriolus
TGTGAAAAGCAAGGCAACAAGCAGTACCTTCAGAAAAAGCAGTATCTAATTTTTTAAAATTTTAACAGTAATTTTCAGAATTATAATCATTGTAACATCCAGCTTCCTAAAAATCTGGGGAGATTCTGAGAACTCTCTGCTTTATTTTGTCCCTCTGTAAACCAGCTATCTCTTTGCATTTTGTGAAGGCTGTGAGCTTGCTATCAATTTTTTCCTCTAGATACCTTTTTATTAGTTTTTTTTTGTGATACCCTTTTGATTAAGACTCTTGGTAAAAAGGAAGGAAGGCTGTGTTCTAGGACTCTCTAAGAGTTTGGTCTCAACCTCTGCAGCTGCAGCTCTTCTTCATGTAAGTAAATTAAAACTTTGTGGGAAGGACACTGAACCTTGTAGTCTGTCATAAACTGGCTCTAAGTCATGACTTATCTTTGTATCTTGCCTGCAGTAAACATTTATTTATAAAAGTAGCACAGCTCCAAAGGAGTACTGTCCCTGTCAGGCACTGATAACTGGATTATATTGCTTACTAGATTGTGTCAGGCCTACATTCAAATCCCTGTCTTGAACCAGTCACAGCAGAAACTTAGCTCAGACACTCCTCACACTCAGGAAACCCTTGTTTAAGTCTTGGCTTTATGCAGTTCACTAGTCTCTCCTGTTATTAGAACTAAGTGATTAACCTGAGACCTCACTATCTTCATTCTTGAAATTTCTTTGAACTCCCTCCTCTTCTTCCTTTTCCTCACTTACTGTGTGGGATTGTCCTAATATTCAGTCTTGAAGTGTCAGAATGCACAGACCTCCTCCAGCCTTCCCAGTCTCCAGACAGGTCTGTAGCAAATCCAAGGATGTGCCCCATGTGCAGGCAGTACCACAGACCCTGCTTTTGGGGAGGACCCCAAGTGCTGAGCAGAAGGTGATTATTGCTAGGCTAGAGGAGACCTTATTTATTGCTTTTGTTGGAGCCCAAACCAAATCTGGTGTGTCCCTCTCTGTGCTGGAGCAGAAGTTTGGATGGGCTGTGGGGCTGAGTACCTCTGCTTCCCTCCCCTCCCAGCAGCTGAGAAGTAGCATTACCTCTGCAATTATACTGCTGACAGCAGTAATTTCTGAGTTCTTCTGTTTTAATAGGATTATAATAACATATTATCTCATTACAGTAGTGTTAATACTTCAAAAACAACTTCAACGGGAAATGAAATGAAAAGGCAGTTGTAGAAGTACAGCAAGCAATTGTCCTTGTGGACCTCAGTGATGCTCATAGCATTTAGAGGGCTGGAGGGTCTCATCTGCACTGAAGAGTTCCTTGTATTGTGGAAGCTGCTGCCTTTGTCTTTGCACCATTACAACCCATATATAAAGCATTTTCTAAATATTTCTAGAGAAGGTGGAGAAAATACAGTAAGAAAGTTGTGTTTGAGCAATGGTGGAAAGACAACTACTGTGGGAAAAAGTGGGAAATCACCATTCCTAAGGTCTTATGATGCAGTTAGCATTTCAAATTACTTACTTTTCTAAGGAAAAAGTGAGAATAAAAGTGACTGTAAAAATGCTATTTCTCAGCTAGACTCTTCTTTTCACCCATGGGAGGTGATGTTTCTGCCTTGAAAAGAACTTGAAATAGTTTAGCTCTGCAGATCTCAGTGTTGTCTTTCACTTTCTGGGGAAATAGAATGCATTTCTGTTTTTATTAATTTCTTGAGATGGGCAGCTTTTGTGTAAAAAGTGAGCTTGGATAAACACTCATTTTTGAAGTTGTCTGTGGAATCATGTTATATCCTGTTTGAAAGAGAAGACAATGCTGTGGAAATGAAAAATGAGTTTGTGTAAAAAGTTATATTTCCTCCAAGATACTACGGAAATAGTGTTTCACAGCAGGGTTTATTGCTTTTCCCTAAGATATATAGACATGTGTTATCAGTTTAATACAGCTACTGGACTTACAGAGGAATAACATCACTTCCAAAGTTGCAGATAATACTGAGTTGATCTTAGGGAGTCAAAGAACTTTGCATTAGCTCAGCTTTGGCCTTTGTTGCTGGTGTCTCTTGGATTCTCAAGAGCTTTTGTATAATTATTTTAGTAATTCTAATTTTCTGTTCACAAAAGTATGACTAATACAGGTTATAGCCTTTTAAACAAAATTTTCTCCCCAGCAAAATGCCAGGCTATTTAAATGCAAATGGCAAAGGGAAGAAGTACGAATTATCTCACTGGATATTTGAATGCATTGAGTGGGTATTACATAGGTACTTGTTTAGCCCAGGAATCATATTTTTTTGGAAGACAGAGAGAAATTTTCATTCAGTGAAGAAATTTGAAATCTTAAAGATAAGCTTAAAAAGTCTGTGGAAAAAATAGTGCTTTGGAGATTTATAGAATTTAAAACTTGAGACTGATCTTTTCCCATTCCAGGATTACAATAATTTCATTCAGCTTTCTTGAATGAAAAGGATGAAAGCTCAACCCCTTTTCCTTCCTTGTCCTTGATATTAGCATTGCCTCACTGTATTTAATGAATATCATTTTCTTGGGTGTAATAATTTCTGAGAGAGAGTAATCTTTGGAAAGCCTAAGAAAAATTGAAGGAGACAAGATAATTACAAGGACTGCCACTATCTGATGATATGGAGGTACGCACATTCTATGCTTGAAGTGAAAAATCTAGGCATAATCAGGAGTTCATGCATAAACTCCCATGCATCTGGATGAAGTCAGAATTGAGCCTACTGTTGCAAGTGACAGTGGTTATTTAGGGTGGAAAGATATTGCTGTTGAAATATATAGTGCTGGAAACCTCTCTGCTAGACGTCATAAGGCCATCCTTTACATTTTGATTTGAATGTAGTGAATTGCAAATGCCAGCCCGTAAAAACATCAGCAGTAAATTGAGCATCTCATTTGTTAACTGTAAGGAAGAGTATTGCTGTTTCCAGTATGCAAATTGATAAGCATGAAAAGTCTTACATCTACCTTGAAACTGTTGCTGTGCGGTTGCATGGCTGTTGCCTTTGAGAAGTAGCAATGATTAGAACAGTAACATTTGTCTGGATCGCTCTCTATTTAGTAACGAGTCTCAGAGGTATTCAGCCACTTGGCTGAGTGCAGATTCTGCATCCTAGAAATACAATACATGAAACCAATCAAAACGCAGTGTCTATCTACTTCCTAACTGTAATGTAAATAATATTCTTGTGCTGGCTCAAGGAGAATGCCTGAAGATGCTAGTAGTAAAAAATGAAATCATTGTTAGGTGTGCCTTGCAGGGCTTTCACAGTATGACGTACCACTCAGAGCTAATAAGAGATGGGATAACTATTAGTCCAAAATTGCTCATGTGAAGTGAAACAGCAAAACCTAATTTTGAACCTTGACCTTTCATGTGCTGCTGCAGGGCACATGTTCCCAGTGCCCTTTGGAGTCTGGTAGCTTGGTTATCCTGCCTGAGAGAGGGCTATGCTCAGGCAGGACCGATGAGGGGATGCAGAGCTGTGATGGATGCCATTAAATAAAACTGCCTCAAAAATTGGTAACGGTTCTTATAATGACTTCAAGACACAGAATAGACAGATCACTCCTGCACTCCCCTGGCCTCAGGCTGACTGATGAAATTAAATTCAATCCACTCAGCTCAAAACAGTATAATCCTTATTGGAAAACATTATAGAATTTAATAGATGCTTTACAATAGCTGCTAGTTCTTATTGCCTGTAAGATTCTTGAGATGTTTCTCTACATCCTACTGAACACTGGAAGATGAGTTTACAGGAGACACTACGGAAAAGTCAATTTTCTGATTGATTAGATGATAACATCTTCTCATCCTTGTGCTTCCCTTTTATTGTACGCTTGAAGTGTCAGAATGCATTTTTGCACTACTCCAAGGAAAGCACAAGACTGCAGGAATCCCTATGAGCTGGACAAAGGCTCTGCATCGCTGTAGCTGAGCAAAGGAACTCCTGGTGGAGGTGCCTCAGGTTCAAAGCAGACAGAAGGTGCTTGCCCTTCAGTTTGTCTTGGCTTGGAGGCCCCAAGCCAGAATGTTTTCAATGATTTTAAGAAAACTCAGGAGGAAAATTTCTATTTTATTTTCTCTTAAGCCATTCAGACCCATGCTGTACCTTTATCATGAAGATGTAAGTGGATACCTGTCTTTTCCCAGATATTGTCTTCCATTCTAGACCTAGGGGTTTATAAATCTTGGTGAACTAGAAAACAAGTTGCTCAAATGATTGGTGACAGTCTGCTTTAAGATCATCCTTTGCAATGTCCCTGGTGAAATGCCTATTGGAAAGAGTAACACGTTGCTCTGCTTTTTACTAGATTGTTGCAGTTCCTCCTCTTAAAGGTGCAAGTCATGTGTAGGTGTCTGTCAGTCACAAGTAGGTTACATCAAGAATGTTGCAAATCTTCCAAAAAGCAAAATGACAGCAGGAAACTGCGTGTGTTTTTTCATTAATGAGTTAATTTCCAACAATGACTAATTTGCTCTTTGGTAATTTCTAGTTTTTGTTCCAACTCAGCATTAAAATAGCTTTGTGACCCATTTCTCATTCCACCCTTTTGCATCTCTGGTGTGGAAGAATAGCTTTTCTTGAAAGGAATGTGAACCCATGGGGTTTGCTAACAACTCAATTCCCAGAAAAGATATAAAAACATCCCTAGGTTCTTTGGAAGATGTAGTGGCTGTCATGGTAAAATGTGCTAATTGGCATCTTCATGTTGACACAGCGTCAACGCTTTGCTCGGCCAAGGATTCAAAATGCAGCATTAACTTGACTGGAAGGGAAAGAACATGTTTTGCCTTAGCCAGCAGTGTTTGCAGGAAGCAGCATGTGGTCGAAGTGTCTAGTGAGTTAGGAATGTGCTTGAAGTCCAAGTTATTATATTAATTCCCTTGGTACAAAAGGAAGGAAAACATTTTCATAAGTTTCATATGCTGATCTTTTCACTTTAAATACAGAGGTGCCTCCAGTCTGTGCTTGGCTGTGAGAAGATGGATGGGTTAAAATTCTCCTGATTGTTCCCATGTTCTATGTAGGAATGTAATAGTTGGATTGAATTCGCTGCTAAGTCTCAAAACCTTCTAAAGTTTCTGTCATGGTGACTCGTTCATGGCAGTTGAAAAGGAGCCTTTTGTCCGCTGGGACCTGGACTGAGGTGGCTTATCCCACGGTGCTGGATAATCACCAGTTCCGTTAGCTGGTCTGGCATAGATATTTCACTGAGATGATATAGCTAGAAGTTAATCGCTAGCCACTTGTTTTTTCAGGTCATTGCTGTTAATATTGAACAGCATGAGAAGTATCAGTGTATAAGAGAGGGATGAAAGATAAGCATTGAACCCCTCAAAGTGAGGAGAGCACAATCTAGGTGGTACAGAAACAAAAAAAACCTACCCTCAACCCACTCCCTCCCCCCGCCCCCAACAAATCCCCACAAAAAAAGCTAAGGAGAGAGGTGAAAAAAATTAGTTTAATTTATGAATATAGAGTGGAAGAAAAATTCTCTTACAACTGTACACCTTGGTTCTTGTGTTTCCAGCTGAGGCTGTGTCTGATTTCTCCAGCAGCTGGTGAAACCATGGGGCCAGAGCATACTGGCAGCCTCTTTGGATTGCACTTGTCTTTGCTTTTTTGAAGGTGTCCTTGGTCAGTTTGGTGGCACGAAAAGGTTCTATTTTCACGCTGAGCTAGGATACATAGTGTGTATGGGCTAACATGAAAGCAGGCAGGTGGGTGGCTTTTGTGGGAAGTGTGCAGGATAAGCAGCACAGAGAAGCTGTTGGATGAAGAAACAAATGCAATGTGCTATTCAAGGCCATTCACAAACCAGAGTTGTAGCTCTAGAAACTTGAATATAGTAATTTTCAAAGCACTTTGATGTCCTTCAGCCTCTTGCAAAGTTAAATACCTCCAGCAGTGCCTTGCTTTTGCCATTTTCCAAAGAATCTTGGGATAAATAGCCAACTCATCTATAGATCGTCAGGAAAAGGTGTATTGATTAGATGGGCTGGAGGCTGGACACAGCTGTCAGCAATCCAAAGATGCAACACAAGTACTTAAGAACATTTTAGTTGAATTAAAATTACTTTTGTGAGGTAATGTTCATATGGCTTCAGGCTTGTTTAACTGTCTAGCTGGTTTTTTAGTATGGTAATGAACATTAACATCTGTTCTATCAGTGATTGCCATTGTTAAGCAATTAATTTCTTATTTTGTGAAGCTTCCTGTGATAATAATGAACCTTGGGCTATGAAGAAATTCTTTGATGTGTGCTTTGTGCATCTTGTTTCTTTGCTGTCTTAGGTCTACATTTTTTGTATCTTGTTACCTTGCAGCAGGAAAGAAATGATTGAAACTACAGGATAGCCAGGGAACACATGGGTTGTTGAATGTATTCTGCTGCAATCACAGGCAGCTATAGAGCAGATGTTGAATTGAGAGAATTTCACAGAAATATCTGTTCTTCTTAAATGTCTCCTAAGCCACTGTAAGCCAATCATTAAATGGCTTCTGTGTCTATTAAAGTACTAAGGATGTTTAGTACAAAGACCAAAAAGTCTCACATGCTGTATGTCAAATGCTGCAGTAGGAGAAAAGAGGAGAAAGACGTCTCAAACTTGACTGCAACCTTATAGTCCCTGGAAGCCTGTGGCTTCCCCAAACAATCCAGGTTGTTGCCTTCCTCAGTGTCAAAGCTGTAAATATGTCAACTGCATTTAGATAATGGAATTGAAAATTTTCTGAGGGAGATGAGCTATTTATGCAATGGTTTGAGAGAGTTTTAGAGCACAGACTTCAGATTAATATTTTGCAGCCTGTTTTATCCTTTTAGCTTTAGTGAGGTCATTAAAGTCAGAAGAGGGATGAGGTTGCTCGTTTCTGTTTTACTTCCATGGAAAGCAATTGGATGCATACAGGGCTACGCAGAATTTCCTTTCCTTCCTCTGAAGTCTCTCATTTTATTAGTCCGCCCTGCTTCCTTCCTCCATAACTTCTCCTCCTCATGCTTTTCTTTCTTTCTCAGTTTCCAAATTGCTATATTCATCACTGTCAGCTTTCCCTCCTTTTGTAAACTCCTTCAACTTATCTTCTGCTTCAGATAAATGGTTTTAATTTAATATTTTTGATGCTTCCAGGTTTCTTCTGAGTTTTCCTTATGCATCATTCCAGCTTTTCTTTTTCAGCTATAAATATTAGATTAGTTTTTTTTTTTTTGTTGAGGGCCTTGAAGACTATTTTGCACTCTGATATTTCATGTGCCAAATTTCATGCTCTCAGCAGTGCTTAAAATGAGAAATACCTTAAGGGAAGAAAATCTACAGTGGATTTTACTTTTCCTGCAGTAGTGGAATAAACTTTTAGTTTAGGAAGTGACAGTGAAAAGCATGGGTGGAATATGGCTTCAAAGCATCATTTACCAGAAGCAGACTGAGTTATTTCTGTGTTTGTTTTGATGTACTCAGGCTGACTTTAATCAAATGCACAGATTTACATTCTTGTCACTCTGTTATTGCTAGACTTGCTTTCATGAAGATATTGGATATAGAAAAGATGGAAGGGATCCAGAAAAAGCTAAGTCTTACAGGAATGTTGCATGTGGGAGCTTAGACCACCTCAGCTGTTGCTCAGTGAGCCCAGCAGAAATTAGCCATCAGAGTCCATCTCTGTTCTGCTCCTCTTCTGGAGTTTTTTCAAAATGGAAATCTTTGGAAGCTGGATATCATGGAAAGTAAGAACTGCTATGAGCTTTCTCAAAACTGGCAAAGCTTTAAGAAATATAGGGCTGTATTACACTGAATAGAGTATTTCAGGCTTTTGAGTTGCTTTTGGGGGAAGAACTGCAAAAGTTTTGCACTTCTAAAACTATCCTTTTAGTGTCCTTAGGAAAATGCCATCAAATTTTTGATGTTAGAACAGTGATGGTGCATCTGCTGTAGAAGGATGTGTACCTTTTTATTATATCTATGGTGTGTGGTTTTTTTTTTAAAATAGGTTTACCTTTTTTGATGCATGAGATGCAGATTGACTGCTTCAGAAGAAAGCCTGATAAGGCTAATGTGGGTAAGGGACTCTTCTCACAAGCTGCAGTGGGAGTTTTTGGAGACAGAAGTCTGAAGGTTTTTATATTTGAGCATTACAGGGAGAAACAAAAGTCTTAGTTTGGAAATTTATTGCATTGTTTTGCCCTTTCTTTATTTTGGTTGTGTTGAAGTCCTCTCTTTTCCCAATGCCTCAGATCTAGGCTTGTTGCAACCTTCTGGCATGTTTGTGATGTGAGTTCCTGGCATGTTTCCTACACAAACATCTTGCTGTGCTCTTGGGCTTCCTTCCTACAGAGCTGTTCCTTTGTTGTCTCTGGGTTGGACTTCTAGATTTTCTATCTAAAAGAGTGATTAAAGCTATACAACTGACAAACTGAGGGTCTAAAAGAGGCTTTGGAGAATCTGGATGTGGTTTAAAATGCCAGGGAGAAGCGAGCTGAAATGCCATTAGAAAGAATGCTTGGAAACATTGGGTAGAATACTTTAAAAAATGAATGGCCTATTGCAGGCAGATTGAAACAATATTATGTTTTTAGTGTTTTATCTGAAAGCTAATATATAAATGTCATTGATGTAAATTTGCAAATATCACTGGCTTTGTAGCAAAAATGTTGGAGTGTGATGTTTAGTATTTTTATTTCTCCACTCAAAAAAGTAATTTTGGGTGTGGTTTTTAATTGTTGTATTTCCTCAAAGGACCCACGCTGGAGCTCTAATTTACTGTCTTCATAACTGTGGACAGTGCAGATTGTTTACACTTTCACTTTTGCTACAATGGTCTTATTAAATATTGATGTACTCTTGCTACATAAGGGAAAACTAAATCAGACCAAATTTGTTACACTTTACATGATCATGCATTGAGAACAATGTATAATTAATAAAGTCATTGTAGATTCAGGCTATGGGTTGCCATTACCAATGAAATCTAGTTTTTTTTTTTTATTCTGAGTGTTTCCTGTGGGTTTTTTGGGAAAAAACTACAAGTAGAGGTGTTGCCCTAATAAATTAAATTACTGGAATGATAAATTTCTTCTGGAGAAGTAAGAAATGGTTTTAAATCAAATGAACCTGGATGATCATCTATGTGCTTTGCACTTCTAAGTTTTACACTGTTTCCACAAGGTTGTATAGTTAAATAATTTTGAATTAATACTTTTAATAGCTCAGTTTTTAATGTGCCAAACAAAAAGTACTTCTGGACTATTTCCCAGTTAATAAAGCAGGAAGAAGATGCCTAAAGACTGAGGAAGATGGGAAATGGTCAAAGGTTGTGAAATCTAACAGTAGCTCTTACATTTATACGTAAAGGAAAAGGAATAAGGCTATTGTTGATTTTGAGTATCAAATACGCTTGGGATTTCTCTTTTTAATATTAATCTCTTGTCTCCCATTGATTTACTGTATTTTAGAGGCCTGAAATAAAGAACTAAATCTTGCTTTAAGCAAACATGCTTAAAATATGCAAAGGAAAATAGTGGCACCACATCAGCTGTGCATCCCAGTTCTGCCCAGGTGGTTTGTTCTCCTTAGCAAGAAGGCCTGTGAAAATCAGTGCTTAGGAGCAAAACAATGCCTGCCTGGCATCAATTCCATATTTGACACCTTTTTTTTAAAAAACAAGTATTCCTACTGTAAGAAGCCAGAGTGTATCCTTTCATGCTTGGGTTTCTTCCACATGCTTTTCCATGTTCTGTTCCTCTTCTCCAGAAGTTTCTGTTGTCCTCTGTGCTTTTTGACTGGGATTAGTGATAACCCGTTTGGGATTCCTGCTGTGGGGTCTGGGCACCAGCATTCTGGGAGCAGGTAACAAGTGTGGAGAATGGTGCCTGTCATCAGTGTTCACTGTACATTCAGGAAAGCAGAATCTAAATATGTTTATCTGTCCTTGTAGACAGGGATAGTTGATTGAATGCATCTTTTGATTACTAAGAAATTCAACATCTTAAACTAAGATATGAAACTGCTTAAATTAAGTGGATTTAAACATTGGAGGAATGACAGAACAGATGTAATTTCTTCTATTCAGGTGCTTTTTTTTCTTGCTAGTCTGCATTTCCTACAGGCAGCTGTGAAGATCTGATCTGTTGAAACACCATGGTCTGAGAGAACCTTAGGTCATATTTCTTTAAACTGACATACGATAATTGTATTTAGCCTTCCTCTCGCAACACCATAGCAACAAGCTTCTTTTTCTTGTTTGCGAATCAATATGAGAATATGTTCTGCACAGAAACTGAATTTTGGAGCAATCCTGAAAGATGAAGTTTTAGGGGGACTCCTGATACTCTTCGTAACTGAATTGCTTTATTAGCTGTAGTTTCCTGCTAGAGCTACTGCAGATTTGTACTGACAACTGTAGGTGGAATAATAAGAAAAACACTACAGACAGAAGCAGAATCTGAATGGCAAAGCATCTAGGCAAAAGTTTGATTCTTTTCCTTCTTTTTTTTTCTTTCTTTGAGTAGTTGCTGGTGGACAGTTTGTCCTTTCAGTGCAGCTGTGTTGGGGCAATCACTTGATGAATTCTTCCTTTGAACCAGGATTTACAAGATCTGTTAACAGGCATATGGTTTTTCTTGCTAGATGAAATGCATGACATTACTTTTAGAGGGGAAAATTGGATTTCAATCACAAAGATATCTTGTCTGTCTTCACAGATTATGATAGAAAGATAAGACTAAAATTGATCACTTCTTTTTCTCCCCTAGAGAGTCCTGATTTCCATGCAACACTGCTGCTGTCCCAGCTCAGCTCAGTTTGTGCTGTCAGGGCATGAGGGTAATGAATAAAAGGTTCATTTTAAGTCTCTACATCAAATGGGTTCATAAGAAGTAAAACAAACTAGAGAGTAGAAATGATTTTTGGTAGCTACAAACAGGGAAAATTCCTGCTGAAAATCTGTTTAATCAACAGTGTTCACCAGCTCCTCTGCTAGTTTTGGCAGGAATAGTTCTGTTATGTGAACTTCACCTTCAAAATAGTATAGTTAATATAGTCTGATAACCTGTGTCTGCCTATTAAAAGCTGGTGAGTTCATGGTTCAAACAGGATTTCCTTTCTGCTAGTGAAGGAGATAATGCAAGGTTAGAACAAGGATGCAAAGCAGTATTTTTCTCCCCCAACCCCAACCTTTTTTTTTTCTTAGACAAAAACTCAAAGTTTGCCTATAGTTTAATTACATTTCAGCTGCTGCAGTTCAGTGGGGGAGAAAGTGAATGAAATGTCAAGGTCCTTGTGGGGCTGGATGGACAGTGTTGCCTCCTGCCTTAATAAGTAAAAAGGAGTAAAATAAGGCCAGAAAGATGCAGGATTAATAGCATTTCTAAATATATTTTTCCCTTATAGCAGGTCATATTAGATTCATTCTTGTCCCCCAGGAATCTATCCCAAATCAGATAAAATTTTTTCCTTGAAATTATCTCTCTGAACAGCACTTGGAAGAAAACTGTAAGGTAGGGAAAACTTCAGGGAATAACTGTAATAATTCTTTTGTCCCTACTAAATAAGTAGATAGCTACTTTGTGTATTTGTTAAAGCTTCTGAGTAGTCTTCAATGTTATAATATGTCATTAAATTGTAAAACAATTACAGCTTATACCGGATTGCGCTTGCAAGTTTTTGATGCATTATTGCAGCCTGTGAGACCTTCAGCACTGACTTAAAGAAAGTGTACAAAAATGATGTTCCGCATATTATTCAAAAGGAGGTGTGGTGTGTTGGTTCCCAAATTATTGTTTGCTTATATTGGCATCTGTTGTCAGGAAGTCTGTAATTGCTAAATCCAGTGTTAGATACTCCAGGTATTTCACAGTATGCAGAATTCAAAAGCAAATCTGAATGTGAAGCAAATATGAATGGGAATCACCTTTCAAAATGATTTCAAATGTTTTGGCTGAAATTTGAGGAAGAGACTATTTCTGATTTGATTTGCTTCTTTGCTGTGTACCCTCTGTAGCTAATGTATTTTAGACATTGTGTTTCCCTGCATTAGTGTTCCCACTCCTTGTGTAGTCCAGGGTGTTGTTGGATAGGTGGTGATCCAGAGATGTTACACCTGGTCTCTGCTCCCAACACCCTAGCACAGACTTCTTACAGGTTTATCAGGAAGTGCAGCAAAGCTCTGGGTTACTTCATCTAGCAGCCAGAGCATGCTTTGGCCCTGATGAAATAACCTTGTGTCTGATAAAACAATAGCGTGTGACTAAGTGTGTGGGAGTTGCAGCCCTGACATTTACGCTGCAGGATGGATGGGTTTTTCCCCTCCTTTCTAGCCAGACACCAGACCACAGGAGCTCTGAGGTTCTTCAGGGACAGCCAGTGAGTAATTACTGCCCTTCCAAAGCCAGTCACCTCATCAGCTTGGGGGGAATGTCTCTAGACTTGTCTATTTCCCTTTCATGTCTGGCTTGCTTTTTCCAGCCTCTCCATTCTTCAGGATTTGTCGTGACACCAGACCAGTGGATCACCTCACGGGGGTGACCGATGCTTTCTTCAGGCTGGCTGAAAGAGAAACTTCAAGGCTGGTTCTGCAGGCACAAACCACTTCTTAGGCCTGATTTTTCAACTCAGAAACTAGAGCCCAAGACCCTAAAAAAGACAAGCTTGGGTTTGTCTTTTCCTTTTGGACCAAGTATAGGTGCCAAAATCTAACAGAGCAACTTACAAAATACCACCTAATTCCTCAAGTGTTTCAACAGCCCATCCTCTGCTCCTTGGCTGGCAGATGTGGAGGCTTGAGGCAAGCAGCCCCAATGCCTTCCTTGTCTTTTATAGGCCAGTGTTTTCCTAAAGAGAGCCTTTTTAAAAATAATTTGCTGTTACTAAATATCTTTTGTCCCCCCCCCCCNCCCCCGCTTCATTTCAATGAAATGTTGAAAATTTTGGAAAAATGGCCCTTTATATAGGAAGCTTTTTTGTATCGGATAACTGATACAGGGAAGTTGTACAGAAGAGACAAACAACAGGAAAATTCTTTTGTTTTCTTGCCTTTTCTTCACCCTGCAGACAAGATCTAACAGGCAAAGCAGTTGGCCATGTTTCTCATCTCATTTTACTAGCATTTTTTCACTCTAATCCTTTTAACTTTATGCTTACCTGGTGGCTTGAGAGGCAAACATGTCTCTTATTTTTTCCCACTCTGGCATATGTTAGAATTATGGCTATGAAATGAAAATACTCTTATAATAGAGTGAATACTATAATAGTTATATTAGGCTGTACTAACCAGCAGAAGATTTATAATCTCCTGCATGCTTTAGGTCAGGTTATTAATAAAATTAGAACATCTTGTACAAATACCAAGATAAGCTGAAATTTGAGACCTATGATCAGTTGCATCCCACGTTTAATTAGGCACATATAACAAATTACAAATAGTGATTATGGAAAAAAAGGAGAGGAAGGCCACATATTGAGAAGAAAGCTTTCTGCAAGCTACTTAGGAGTAAATGAGCCCTTTCTTTAATTATCTGCACTAGTCTTTGAAATGAGGGTATCTGACTACAAGTGTTTTCCAAAATGAAATTAAAACCCAAAGAAAATCCAGTCATGTTCAGACAGGTTTTGCCAAGATTTCTTCATGGTGTAAAATGGCAAAAAGTGAAATGAAATTTGGGTGGCAGAAATTCCCACACTGGGCACCTCCCTCTGACCTTTGAGAAGAGAGATGGGATTTTTAGGATGATGATGAACAAACCCCTGAGGTCTCTGATCTGGTAAGTCAGTTATTGAATTCAGTGTACTAAAACATGAGAGAGGTTACCATACTGAGAGAATGTGTCTGGATCTTCTGTTGTTTGAGTGGTAAAAGCCTTTCTTGGGCTATTAACTGTCTGATAATGTTTAATATAGTGAAGTACACACGGTAATAGGAAGGTGAGAAAAAGGCACTGAGAGAAAAGATCAACTCTTGCTGCTTTTAATATAGTGTAAGATAATATGGCTCTGAGGTAGAGTGGCTTTTCTGAAAGTTCACTCTTGCTTGGAAATGTAGAGATTTCCAGTTGCTGGTGATAATGGGACTTTGGAAATACAGCACTCTCTCTTGAGACAGAACTTAGCAGCATCTGACAGTTATACTGATCAGTGGGGTAGTGTAAGAGATGTTTAATTCTCACAGAAATTTATTGCTGGTGGAGAATGGTAATAGGGACCTTGCAGGGAAAAGAGGCTTATAAGAAATGCCTATTTATCTTGTGCTGTGCTTGTAGCCTTTTGTTAAAGGCTTAGCCTAACTCTTAGAGTGAAGATTGTCAGTGATGTGGAATATAAGTCAAATATTTTTTCCCTGATGTCCTGTGCTGGATGAGTACAGTTAATGCCATCAGATGCAGGTAAAAGGATATTACAAGAGAGCAGGGAGAGAGGAGGAGAAAGATGAATGATCCTGAGATTTTAAAGGCTACTACCAGGGCTAGATGCTTAACGCCAATTAAAAATTAAGAATAAAATACCAAACAAGTTGGAAACTCACTGTTGATGAAACTGAAGTTTCATATATTGCTTAATGATTATATGTTGCCATATCAAATGGTTTTCTGGATAGTTGAAGATCATGGATAGGCTTACTGGGAGGGTGACATGAGACAAAACTGCAAGATATAGAGGCCTTAGCAAGGAGGTTCCAGTACAATGGAAGTTGTCTAAGGAACAAAAATCAGGTGCTCTTCAGAAGAATGAAGAGCTGTGGAAGTGACCTGGCAAGTATTGCTAAGGACTGCGAGATCGACAAACATGCATTTGTCCAAATTTACACTGGAAAAAAACTTGGTTGAGGATTGAGTGAGAGCTTCGACAAGTTGGTGGACTTCAATACTGGACATGGCTTCCTAAAGAAGGATTAAATAGCTTCATCCATGCACATAAATATCTTTCTCATGAGTGTGATGCCCATCTGTTTCTGTGACATAGTAGTCCATAATTAGTGGGATAGAGCACCAGAACTCTGCAAGAAAAATGAATTGAGAAGAAATGCACTTTTTGAATGTATGGATAGTACTCACATTTGTTTGTACCTCTTGCTGAATCAGGTAAAATTTTCAAAGGCAAAGAGGTGTCAGTGTATGAAAAATGATGTAGTTTTACTTCAAATGGAGATAAATTAATAGAAGCCACCCCAGAGTGAACTGAAACCTTGGATGTAAGATAAAGAAGATCTAAAGGCTTGCATATTAATCAAACTGTGTCACTTTGTTCCTGACTACTTGTGCTGCTGTCACTTGCCTGCACAGAAAATCAGTTTAAGGCCATTCTTAACAGAATATGACTTCTTTTCCTAATCCTTGCTAGAATCAAAAGTGCCATCAATCCTCATCTGAGTTTGGAGGTTAATATAAGCTTTTTTTTTCCCTCTCTACCTTGATATACAATTTTGTGTGGGGAACACCTTTCAATATTTTAAGCCTTTGATTTATTGTTGCAAAATGTAAAACCATATTTTTCCAGCTTACGTTTTTCTCCTAGGTAACTGGCAACTTGGTTATGAAGATGCTGCCTTCTTAGTATTCAGTCTGAGGGTCAGTTCAGTGGTGATTTTTCTCAAATTAGTAAAGACATCATTAAGCTCTCCAAGAAGACAGTCTATGTGAGGGTAGCAAGAACTATCATCCCTGCTTGGAGCTCAACTGAACTGATCTCTAAAATTCTTTGAGATTGGTTTAGTTTTGCTGTTCTTTCTTTCTTTGTTCCTGTTTCTGCTGCAATAGCTCAGCCTGTTATTTTCTTTTTCCTCTTCTGACAGGAGGTCTAAGTGTTAAAATGCTTATTAACATAGGCCAAAACTATGAATTCAAGTACACCCACATTCAAACTGGAAGCTTGCCATCTGGGCCCACCTCTGTGTCAAACTAGTCACTGGTGCTGCTTTCAGACTATTTAGACTGAAGAAGCACTGGGAACATCAAGATATTTTTCTCTTTATTGTGACTTCAGATGCATTTTGGAGAGTTCTGTACAAGTTTTTTACTTCATCCATCTCTAAATTGTATAGCCATTGCTTTCTTCATGTTTCACATAGATGTAACTGCATTAATATCGCCATATGGAGGTTTTAATTTGCTATAATGTGACCTAGCATGCATAAAATGGAGGTTCTCTTAGAATTAGCTAAGTAGTTTTCATTTGATTAAGTATGTTGCTGGTGGTTGGTTGTTGTTGTTGTTTTTTGGTTTTTTTTTTTTTTTGGAAAAGGATGGAATAAAGGAAAATTCTGAATGATTACCGACAGTACTACCTTAAGCGAAAAGAGAAATGGGGTGTGATAGAAATGTGGTGCTGCTTAAAGATGCTGTGCTGGCACTGAATGGAATATTTTAAGATTTGTTTTCATCTAACATGGGTTAGGTTGAAGGCTGGATTCAAGAGATAAAATGACATTGAGAACTAGGTTATGCTGTTCCTATGAGCCTTGCATGCAAATCATGATGTAGACTTCACCATATGAATGATAGCAAAGTTCTTGTAAACGCAAATTCTTTATAAGCAAAAGTTAGCCGAGATTTTCATTTAACTGGATGATGGTGAGCAAGGTTTGCAGAAGATTAGCAGCAAGCAATACAACTTCATAGTAAGGAGGAAACCAAGTATTGTTGTGTTGCAATCTTATGTACTCACTGAATTTATTTATAGGTCTCTTTTAATAATTCTTCCTCCAGTCACTGCAGAAAAAATTGTAATAACAAACAGTGTAGAGAAGGAAGAGTGCTCAGAACTTAAAGGCTGGATGTGCTGGTGGATAACTTTGATCCAGGGCAGTAAGCAAAGCAAGTGTAATGGTGAATAAAATTGGTGATGGCCACTCTCTAGCATGAAGATCAAATGGCACAGAGCAGCACACATTTTCTCTTCCCTCTCCCTTGCCCAGTAATGTGGCCTGGTCTATACTGTTTATCAGGAATATCTCCTGGCTGTGCTCAGCTGAGGAAAGGGGATGCTGAAGTGCACCAGAGAAGATGCCAGCAGTGTTGGTGATGCTCAAGCCTGGTTAATCACTGCTGTGAGCTTGAAGGCATCTTGTTTCTCTGCCTCTAAATTGCCTGAAGTTAATTACTGTTGTCTCTGTTTTTCTCCCTTGTACATGTTCTCCCTTTATGCATGGCCTGTGCCATGTCTGATTATCTGGGGTATTTATAAGTTTTCAGTTGAACACTCCGTTGGTACACTCTTATGAAGTTGATTATTTTTATGGAGGTAATCAATGATGCAATCACAGGTATTGCTAAAGGCACATAGTGTTGGAAGAACCTGGCTCCATGTCTTTAACAACCTCAGTGTGAGGATGGGGGGCTGACATTGGGCCCTCTGAAGCAGCTGCTTTCTAGGCTGAATGAGCTCAGCTGTCTCAGCCTACCTGACATGACAAGGGTTGCAGAGTCAGGTCATATGCAAATGATTAACACCAGGTTTCCTACAAACCTTCAGTTTTCAAGGGATGAGATGTGTGATGATTTGTCAAGCTCTGGACTAGTCAATGAGCAGTGTTCTGCCTCAGGTCTGCCCCATCCTTCAGCTTGTGTGTGGGATGCTGGTGGAGAAACAGTGTCTTAGAAGATAACGTAAGGGGTATGAGCATATTTTTCATATGCTGTTGGTAATTTGAAGCAAATATTCAGGCTTTCCAGCAAGACTGTTTAATGGTAAGACTAACAAGCAGAATGGTGTTGGAGGACATTTGGGATTCATTAGTGCTCTGAAGATGTGTTACCTTTCCAGCTGATGCCTGGTTTGCTAGTCATCTATTAAAAAAAAATCCCCTCTATGTTTTATAGTTGGAAAACACAGTATTGTCAATGAAAAAAAAAATCCAGTGTAGATGGCTACAAAATCTGGTAACAAATACTCTCACCAAAATAATCCTGCTAGAAAAAAATCACAACAGAGGACTCCACTGAATGCTTTTGCTCACAGTTACATAAACCCCCGTGGTGAGATGGAGTTAAGGCTGACATGCTTGTGACTATTTAAGAGCAAAAAATCCTCAGTGAGGGATATTAGTTATTCCCCAAACAAGTACGACATATCAAAAAGTAATTTGCTGTCAAAGGAAAGCTTAACACTTCAAAGTGTGGAAATACAATATTAGGGGATCCAAGTAACATTAAAGTAACAATGCTGTTCAGTAAAAAAAGTAAAAATAATTGGTGTTTATGGTATCAAATGAGATAAAAAAGATGACATTTTTATATTCCTTCTCCTCTGCTTTCATTAGGATCAAGTGCTTGATTTAAGGAAAGTTGCTCCATTCATGAGCAGTGAGTGAGCATGGCTTGCTTTAAATCATGTGTAGATATGTTTCAGTTAGAGCTCAATGTATGTTTTATATGCTTATTTGTACTGGTTTATTTCATTTGTACTTGATAGTTTTGTGCATTAAGCTTCAGTAAGAAAAAATGTTCATAGCTTGTTGTGTAATATCAAAATCAGAGGGATTAATGGGGGGACTAAGCAGATCAGGCAATTGGTGCAGCTACATGAAAACACTTCATAGATGGTTTGATAGTATGATAAATGCCAAAAAGTCTTCCAGTGCCTAATTCCTCAGCTAATAAGAAACTTTGCGGCCTTTAGTGGGCAGTCATAACTTGCCTGAGAAGAAAAGCCAGTCACCAGTAGCAAACCTACTGTGTCAGTGCCAGCAGAGGTGCTTGCAACCTTGTGCATTCCACCAGCTTGTGGGAGGGATAGACTTGATCAACATTTCTTAATAAAAGGACTGGCTAATTTTTCTGAGGAGAAGTTCAAATGCCTCTGGGACTGGTTTATGCAATACTGCCATGGTGGATTTGCATTCTGAATATAAGAAAAAAGCTTTTCTGTGTGTTAATTTTTTGTGTTTAATTTTCCCTTCCCTGTCCACCATGCTGTTTTGTGTGCTTGTCTATGAGCATTAGAAGGGGCAGGTGCTTTCTGTCCATATTTGCCAAGGTTCCTTGTATCATACAGCCCCTCAGGTGTGTCCTGGACTGAAAGGCACTGAAAGTCCCTTCCAGTCTGCATAATTCTGTACTCAGGGATATCTTGAATGATATTTAATTAATTTTGATGATGTGGAAGGTTAGAAATCTCTGTTGTTCTTTTGGGATAGAAAGGCCAACACATGCTAAATTTTTTAAAAGTGAATTGAAGTGAATTAAACTCAGTTTAAGTAATGGTTTTGTTTGTACAGTCTCAGAGCAAGTAAGTGCTATCTTCCCCAACATGTGTGCTTTAATTGTCACACTCAAAAATATTCAGATGCCTGCTAAAATAGGGAGGAAGGAAGATAATGCAGTTTCTTTAGTTTGTGTGGGTTTTGTATAGGCTATGAGAAATAGAAATACCAACATGTTCATAATGTTTTTTCAGGACAAGAAGTTGATTTAGAGCTAGAAAAATTACTTGCTTTCCCAGAAGAGAGCTATGCTGCTGCACAATTTTGTTCTCTACCAACTCAATCTGAATATGTTGAGTTCCAGTGTGGAGCTGAAAAATAAACACATTTTGTATCTCAACAATTATCGTGAGCCGTCTCAATTTATTAAATACCCTGAGGCCTGTGTTTAAACAAAAGTGGACAGAAATGGCAGGTGGGTGTTTCCCTAAACTGAGGAATAATTGACTAATTTATGGCAGATGACAACTCTAATTTTGCAAAGAACGAGACTTTGTAGTATTTACTAAGATATTATTGTTGTGATAAGCTCAGAAAGTCACTGCACTCTCCTATGTTTTGAGATTTGTAACAATACTGCAAACTCCTGCATCGGGTACTGGGAAAATGATAACATTTGCTTAAGTTTTAAGGGAGTGCTCAAGTTTTTAAGATTGTTTTCCAGTTTTGGACTGCTTAATGGTTCACTCCTTTTTCTGAAGCCACCAAAGTTGAAAGGATTCTTAAAACAAACTGAAACTTGAGAATCTCTCAGGAACTTGAAGCTGAAGAAAAATAACAGAGGCCACAAGCTAGTGGCATTTTATGACATTGCAAGTATTTCATCATGCAGCACCAAAACAATTTGGCAAGGGAATAACATAGTATTTTCTGAAATGCAGAGTGAGATCTAAGTGAGCTAGACTACCTAAACTCTAAAAATAATGAAAAAACCAACCTCCCCGCATTTTACCTGTCAAAGGCAGCGTCAAGCTTCCCCACCCTTCAATTTTTTGTAGCATACATCATTCAATATTTTAGTTACAGCATGTATGTAAAAAAAAAAAAAGCAGCCTCTAACTAATTTAAATTTTTTTTTTGCATTTAATATATGAATAGTTTGTTGCATAAAAGCAATCAAAGATACTGTGTTAATGTGTGGTATGGAGGAAGAGATGACAATTCATACATTCCAGGAAGGAGAAAAATTTTTTAAGTTATAAATGCCAGGGTAATTTGTTTCACTCTGAGCCATTGCTATTGTGCTACTGGGCTGTTGTGCAGTCTTGGCAGCTGTTTGCCTGAATAGAAATAACTGTAATTTTCACACTTGTCTCTTCCTACAGTTTGTAAAAGCAGCTGGTTACAACATCAAATTAAATTGATATCTGCTGAGCAGGTTTTGATACAAGAAGTGCTCAACAGTGGGTTTTTTTTTTTTAACCTTTTATAAAAAACCCACAAATGGATTTAGAGGCACCCAGGAGTCCTGTTTTCAAGCATGCTGTAGTTCTTTGTCAGGGAGCTTTAGTAGTGCTTTTTTCTTAAGCTCACTTCTCCTACGCAAAGCCCCTCTTGCACTGCCAGGGTTGTGTGGGAGGCCAATCCTCCAGGTTGCCTGTGCAGGTGCATCAACAGCTGCAGAGGGAGGGAATGTGGTGGGGAAGCATTTCCCTCCAAAAATGATCTCTCACCCTGGATTCTGATTCCTGGCAGAGGTGAAACCAAGGATGTAGCTTTCCATAAACAAGCAAGTTTCTTCACGTATTCAAGGAGAGTGCTGTGGTTGTTGCTAATCAATTTTGCAAAACCTTGCTTTGAACCGCTTTTCTAGGGCTGAAGGGGTTGTAGAGCCAGAAAAAGATATATACTGGTGAGACCAAGGTGCTGTCTGGTGTAGCATCCACCCTTGGCCTGTGCTTACAAGTGAATATTTACAACAGACCATGGCAGTGAAGGGAACAGGCACCCTGCCCCCTTGCCAGCCTCCAGCAGTGTGTGGTCTCCCTAAGCCAGTGGATTGGGGTGTGTGTTATGTAGGATTTGTACCTGAGCTAACATACTTGCAGGGGTGTGACTTCTTCAGCCCACTACAGTTTTCTTATCCCTATGCAATTTTCAAAGTGATGATTTCTAATACTAGGGAAATATGCAAAGTTTTGGTTAGGATTTCTTTAAGCCTTTCTTGTATCTCCAAGGGAAGAAGAGTCCTGGGGAGTGCTTTGCTTCTTGGCTCTGTTTTCAAGGGCAGGTGTAGCCTGTGTGTGTGTGGCAAATGGCAGCACCCTGGCTTTGGCCAGTGTTGTGAAATCTTACGTGGATATAGGCACCTGTTAACTGCTCTCTTGGACTTCTCTTAGAAATGTTTTGGTCAGACTGGTCATAAAATTGCTAAGGTTGGAAAAGGTCTCTGAGATGGCTGAGTCCAGCTATTAACCCAGCAGTACCATGTTCATCATTAAACCACGTGCCCAAGTGCCACATCCACACATCCTTTAAATATCTCCAGGGATGGTGATTCTGCCACTTCCCTGGGCAGTCTGTTCCAATGCTTGCTTCCCCATCTTGGGTACAGGAAGACTATAGGACCAGGTACAGTGTAATTCTTTAACTGGTGATAGGAGGACAAAGCTTTACCAAGGTTTCTGTGCATTAGTGTTTCAGGGACTTCTGGATTCATTAATCAGCTGACCAGAGCAGCAAGACATCTCCTCAAACAAGCTGAATTTACAAGGTTCAAAATTATCTCTATTTTGGGAGCTACAGCTACTTTTTGTATTCATATGACTTGTGAGAGACTGGTAATTGGACTCCCACGTAAAGGATTTTGGGCATGTAGCAAGGAAGAGCAGGTACTATTGCATCAGATGTCTGGAAATTTTCGGAGTAATGGATTGAATTTTTCAAAGTTGAAAGTACTATTATTTGGTGCACGAGTACAATGACAGAAAAACCTTTAACAACAGTTTACACAATCTCCTTCTTACTCTGAACTGGACACAAGTTAGAAAAAAATAAAAATGTTGTGCTTGCTTTTGTCCCAATTATTTGTGGAACTGAGTGGATTTACGCACTTGAAAAGCAGCAGCAATGTTCCCTTTTTATTACTGATTGTAAAAATAGCTGGAAAAAATAGCTGACTAGATACCTGCACTGCCTGAATGCTATAAAAACCCAGGCAAAGGTGTGGCTTGCCTCTCCCCTTCCAGTGTGCTGTTGGGTAACATGAGCTGCCCATGGAAACGGAAAGTGGGGAAAACAAAACCCCCCACAGAAAAGCAGTAGGCTTTGTTGCTCCCTTAGCTGTTATGTGCAGGACCCTGGAGCTCCCTGGAAGGGAGGAAGTCCCCCTGGCACTAGCAGGAGCTGTGTTGGCATTAGCTGAAAATGAGTGTTTTTCTCTGTACAAATGGGAACTTCCATTTACAGCCCTGAGGTGTGTTTCAGCCCTGTGCTCTCAGGAGAGCCACTGGAATTGCAGGTGTGCAAGTTAATCAGGCAGGAACTGGCTCATGGGAGAATAACAGATTTTCTTGCATATGGCTGGTCTTAACTGACTTAAAAGGACTAAAGTAGGAGGCTGTTGGCTGCTGCTGTGTTTTTACCTCTGTATTTGTAGGTTTTCTAACACCTGTAGGCATTGATTAGACCTGAAAAGATTGATCATGAGAGGAACTGAGCAGTCTGGTCTCCCTGCCACAGTGCTTTTGGTGACAGTGTCTAATCCTAAGGAAATAAGGGTGTTTACTTTAAAACGAAAAAGGCGGGGGGGAGGGGGTATTTATATTCTGATAAAACATTAATAATTTGTCTGTGCAGATTTTCTTCATCGGATATGAATGTCAAAAATGTGATTTGCTGCAATATGGAAAAAATGCTATTCTCTGTATTATCTACTTTATTGTTATCCTTGTGCTACAATTTGCAGAAAAAAGGTTTCAGCTGTTCTTCTGAAATCTTTGTTTCTGTTTATTTTCATGCCTTACTATTATTTCTTTGACATTATTGGGTTTTCAACTATCTCACATTGTCTTTTTGAGAAACTTTCTAGTTTTCTAATTGCTCCTCAGATCTCAGTTTGATGCCCAAAATGGTTTTTAATGGTTTAGTAAGGTCACCCTTCAGAGGCTTGCAAAGGCCATTTTGAAAAGTGTCCTCAAACAGCTTCTGCTAGCCCTGGAAAGAGATGAGGGAAAAGTAGACTATCATCTCTTGGATCTGTGTGGCTGCTGACCTTTGAGGATGTATTCTGTGGGTCATAGGTCTTGGCTTTTCCCAGCTCAGGATAGCGGAACAGAGGCTCTTAAAATTAATCACTGATTTACTGTCCTAGATATGCTTCATCTTGAAGAACCCACTGGTTTTACTAAAGTTTCTTTCATACATGGGTGTTTGTCCAACACTTTCTTAAAACAGAAGTGTGGTGTGTTTGCCAGAAATGAAAAGACCTTATAGAAATATGAGTTAAATCAGTGAGAATCAAAATGAAACAAAACCACCCCAAAATAGTAGCAATAATAATAGTAATAATAGTACACAAAACCCAGAGAATCAAACTCCCAAGTCCTGCTCATCTCATGACACTGCCATTGTCATTCCTGTAGAGCTTGTGCTGAAGTTCCTTTCAGAGTCCTTTCAAACCCTGCCCAATGCTCTGGGCTCCTGGATTCAGAGACCTGGCATCTCTTCTGTAACTATTCTGAAAGTGTCCCTTCACTAGGGCTGGATTGAGCTGTTATTCTCAGCCTCTGTTGTAAACTGATCCCTGTAGAGATGAACTAATATATCTGTGCAGTAATATGAGATACTCCTGTGCTCTTTCACAGAGCTGTTCATGGGTGGAGCTCAAAGCACACCTCGAAAGGAGATCAGATGTACTGGCTTAGCTTTGTATGCATGATGCTGAAGTTTCTGGACAAGCTCAAGGTCACCTAATGGGCCAACAGCAGATGTAGGAGCAGAACCTGCACCTCCTATGTTCCTGTCATATCATGCTGCTGCAGCTTCTGCTTAACACAAATTACAAGCAGCTCCCAAAACTGTTGATATCTGGCTGGATTTTCAACATCCTTTTGTGCTGTCAAGGATTGGCACTGCTGAAAGAGTAACAGGCACATTTGTATAACTTTTTTTTTGGAAGATAATTTTTGAAAGGTGATACTGCTGTCTGTAAAGTAGAAATATGTTTACTTTGAGGAATAGGATGAGATCCCCAAGAGCATGAATCACATTAGTATCTGTGGCTAATGCTGTGTTAGCGATGAGGCCCCAGAACAACTAATTGCAGTTTACAACTGGACCTGTGGCTCACGTCCTGATGGTGATGCTCAGTCCTCATTTGCTGCAGTGTCAAGGCACAAAGCCCCATGTGAGGAGTGAAGCATAGTGCAGCCCAGGGATGCTGCCCTGTACTGGTGTGGTGAATAGACTTGTGTGTTGCAGGATAGGGGCAGGCGAGCGGAAGATCTCGCGATGTGACAGAAAGAGACAGGGAATTCTCCCCCCACATACCCTGAGATAACGATCACCCCAGGCATGCAAGCCCCCCTAACCCCAGTAACTTTCCACTCCTTTCCAACACTAACAAACCCACCACCCCTCCTCTGACGTAGAAAAACCCCCTTCACTATAAAACCCTGTAAGATAAAATAATAAACGCCATTTCGAACATCCACCACATTGGTGTCCATGCGTTCGGTGGACCGAGTGACCCGAGAGAGGCTGGGTCGCCGTGCCGGGTCTTAGAACCAGGTCGCCCGTCTTTCAACCGAAAGGCAGCACTTGTGGTGCCTTTGGGCTCCAGCAGATGTGCCTTCATTCCCATTTTCAGCCCCAACATGTCACTATTCCAGCCGGGACAGGGTGGGGCCCTGGGAATCTGATGGTGGCTGCTGGAGCTCCTGCAGTGTATGACTCCACCTACACTTGCTGTGTGTCTGGGAAGGTGGAGAGACAAAAGGGGAGGGCGGGGGCAGCAAGTGTGGCTGTCACCAAGTCTCCCTTGCTGCAGTGAAGGCAGATTAAAGAGGCAGGTTAATCAGATGGCACTGGGAAGTCTCATATCCTGCAAGGAATTCAGGAAGGTTCTAATTTTGATAGATAATTGTGTGAAATCAAGTTATAGCTTAACTTCATACACTAAGGTAGCTCTGAGGTGCTTTCCTGGATTGTAAAGCTTTACAAAGCTTCTGTTCTTGGTAAGAGTGTTTGCTTTGTGTCTCTGTGCTTTCCAGTCATGCCCATCCCATGAGCTTTACTGCTGCTGTCCCTGAGCTGTGCACATCAAGTTCTGCACTGTTCCTTGGTACTGACAAAGTTATTGTTTCTGGGGAAAAAATTAAGTATGTGTTCACTGTGGAAAGAATAAGCAGAGATACTAGTATTTATGTAACCCACCTCTGAATTAACCATTCAAAAGTTATTGTATGAGGTCACTTACAAGAATAATTGCTTTGTTTTATGACTTTTCAGTGGCAGAGTATATAAAATTTTGCAACCTGTTCTTATTTAGCTGTAAGTTACATTTACTTCAAAGCTTCCTGGATATTGACTGAATCGCTTTTTACTAATACAGTGACATCCCCTTATAAATCAAAGTTGATGGCCTTGACTCATGCTCTTTACATTTTTTGTCCGTTTAAACAGCCCACAACTACTGCTGGATAACTATTTGAATGTTCCGCCTGTCAAATATGCCCCATCACAAAATATTGTTTAACAAAGCAGGTTTTCCAAAGACTTTCAACTTTTAGTATAAATATATAACTCTAGGAAGTACTACAGGCATTCTTCGTCTCCCAACCTATAAATTCCATCCAATTAAATTTTGGGCATGAACAGTAAGTTACTGTAATACAGAAAAGCAATGTGAATTGGGACATGTTTATGGCACTTGGAACGCAATACTTGCCTTTGAATCTGGTCCAGAGTGGGGATGATATGACTGTACGCAGTGGCTGAGATGGGAATGTGGGGGACTTCTGTGAAAAATCTTGGCGTTTTGTTTTATTCTGTCTGTGGTAAATGCCACAGTTCACCCAGCCTGTCCTCAATACCAGCTCTATATAAAACACTTGCTTGTTACTGCAGCACCACTTTTAGTGATGTTCTTGGTGGACTAGAGATCCAGGACTTGCATGTTGAGAGAAGTTTTTGTTCACTGTTTTCATTAAAATGAAAGAAATAATGTCCTGGAAGCTTTTTGATTGTCTTAGCTTTTGCTACTACTTGTTATAAGCCCTGAATTTTGAGTTTAATTTAACTTGGCAGTATGTGTCTAACTTCTCACTTTCCATAGCTGTCAAAAAGCCCTTTATTTATTAGTGGCTACAATGTAGCTGTTTCTGCTATATGTTTTAGGATTTAAAACATGATCTTTAAAAGTGGCAACCAATATAACACTGGGTGTCAGCAGCACACCCATCATGTCAGAGTGCTGTTCAGGAAGAGAAAAACGATGAGATGTTGTTTTAGCAATATTTACGTGTCTCCTCTCCCATACCTCACTTCTGTGAAATCCACTGCTGTTTAGGGTCTGTGTAGAGCTCTGCTTCCTGCAGCTGGAAACAAGTGCTGTGTTCAAATGGCTTCACAGTGCTGAGTGCATTAAGGACATTGCTCTTCTATAAAAGGAAGCTTTGGAGGTTTTATCTTGACAAGAGTCATGAGGTTTTTGGGTATTAAAAAGTGTGAAAGCATTTAAAAGTCAGACAAAAGTCCTTAAATGCAGTAGTCACGCATGGGCAAGGACTCCGCAACATGATGGTAAAGGTGCAAAGAACAAAGAACTTTATTGCGTATCTGAAATTCCCTCAAATACCAATAGAAAAACAGGAAGTCACCTCATATAAACAGGAAAGAAGTTCACCTCAGTGTTCCCCAATCACCTGGAATATTTCCCAGACATTGCCTATTATGGTAAAAGGTAAACAATACCTTACTAGGTCAGAAACTGCAATTATCACATCTCATAGGGCTGACACTGTCCAGAAACCCACAATGCTCTCTCAGCCCATCCCTGGTGACCTGGCTGTAATCCCAGGGTCACCTCCGGGTCTGAGAACGAGGCTCTTTCTTCAGCCAACAAAGCCTAATCTTTCTTCCAGCACACAGTGTAGCCCAACACTTAAACAACATGAAATCCTTTCTCAAATCTGTTTTTACTTAAATCTTTGACTAGGATTTCATATTTCTCTGATGTATCTCATCAGTTTATTAAGGATATCTGTAAATCTCTTTTCTCACCATGTAACACGTAAACCCAGGGTAGGATTTTTCCCATTTACTGTGAACATGAACTTTTATTCAGAGCAGCCATCTTATGAGTCATTCTTTCATTCTTCCAGTGGAAATAAATTTGTCTTTCTCTGGCATATTTCCTTCTCTGAAGATCTGGAATAAAAAGGGTAATAATGTTCTTTTTCTGTCACAGATCTCTAGTTCTTAAAGGGAAGTTCCCTTGGAGATGGATGAATTGCCTATAATGATTTTGTTTACTTGTCCTGTAATGTAGCAATAGCTGTATTTACTGGAGCTCTTTTAAAAACTTGGTGGTTGTATTTGTTTTTCTTCCCATCAAAGACCAAGCCCAAATCCCATCAAAGTTAGTGGGAAACTACTGACTTTTTCAGGCTTGCATTAGAGCTATGGGCACTTCAGAACACTTCAAGGCAGAGCTTATATCCAAACACCTTTCTTCAGAGCATCTTTAATGTTTTCCTCTGTTAGCAGAGAAGCAGCGTTATGGATAACCTTGGGCAGGCTTATTTCTCTAGAAGGGAGCTGCACTCCAGTTTAGTGTCAGAGCACAACTTGTTCTCACAGAGGAGGCCTTTTCTGGAAGCAAGGAGAGCTGGTAATGATGCAATGCTCTCTCTCCAGACACTTGTTGCACTCCCAGCAAACTGGACCTGAATGCTTTCATGCTAGGAAGGGTTAAGTGGTTTCTGCTGCATCTGAGTTTATTGCTCTGGCTTTTCTGTGAACAGAGCAGCCTGCATGGTGCTCTTGCAAGGCTTTGCAGGGACCTCCTGGCCCAAGCATCCATCTTCCCCTGTGTGGGTGTTTCCCTGACTGGTGCCAGCCCCTAAATACAATTCCACCTCTCAGATAGTGCCTTACAGCTCTCAGATGAATGTGTGAAGCTTACAAAATGCACTCTCTCATCTTTGGGTGCTGAGGACAATTTGTGAGCTGGTTACTGTAAACGGGTTCTTGTACCTTGGTTTGATGATCCGGTGTGGCCTGGGGTACACTAGCAAATACAGAGGTAATGCTTGCAAACCCCAAATTCTAGTGGAATAAAGGTTAAAAAGAGTGTTAAAATAACAAGGTGGGTTTTTAGAAGAGGAGGGCCTTACCTTTGCTCTCTCTGCATCTCACTTTCTGAGGGTGGTTAACAGCAGTCTCTGGGTTGTAATAGCTGTCATCTCCTGTGGCATTCTCCAGAGGAGGATGACCCTGGTAAAAGGGGGTTACTGGGACAGCCCTGGCCACCTCTCTCTTCCCTCCTCTCTTTATGCACACTTTGTACCCATGGCTGGGTGTAACCCAGATCTCCAGTACTGTCCATCCTTACTCCCCTGGTTTTCATAAATTCCTGGTTGAATTGCAATATTAATTAAAAACATTGAAACATTCTTGGCTTCAGTTCTGTAGCTGTTCTGTGTGTCTTCCTGAATATTTAAAACAGAGCGGTTTGGCTTTGCACATCGAATGCTAAGAGAAATATGGTGTAAATGTTGGTAAAGATGTATAAAGTTTAGTTTGCTATGATGCACACTCTAAAAAAACCAAAAAAACAACCTGATATAAGCATAGGCCTGCCAGCATGCTTGGCAAACCCTTTTGAGGCAAGCATCACATTTAATGTCTGTATGTGTTTTGTTAATGACCAGCTTCCACAGAAGAGCAAAAGCATAAACAAGCGCTTACAAGGTTTTCCTTTGGAAAATCTGAGATTCACAGCTATACACAGAATAAGTAATATGGGGAGAGGAAGAGGAGGTCTAACTTCAACCAATATCCCTTAAGCAAATGAAAGCCATTTGTACCACCTGATGGCAGATGTGTCTTTCCAGACATGAGGATAAAGACTGACATAAATATCCCACTGTTTTAAAAGGGAAATTACAACTGTCTTTTCAGCATTCATTTTTTCTTCTTTTTAGTAATAGCACCCATACTACAGGGAAGGTAACTGGAAACTGTCTGTTCTCCTTTCTTCACTCTGCTGAAGTTTTAAATGGTTGAGACTGAAACTTCTTACTGTGTCACTGCAAAAAGAAAAGGTTGGTAGAACAGCAGTTCTCAGACAGTTAATGACAGAGTGCCAGGCAACATTACGGCTAGGGACTGTTTCATAATCACCTTTGTAGATATATAATATTTCTTGTCCTTTCTGTATTTCTTTTTTTTTGCCAAAATACACGCTGTGTGGTAGGTAGCAGAGCTACAACATGTATGCTACCTAATCTGATTCTTTTAGAGAAGCTGCCTGGTTACCAATGGAAACTGAAGTGAAATGCAAGTTGGCAACTGTGGCAGTGTGCGACTCTG